>VBVQ01000031.1:34141-128778 GCA_011636635.1 Tetramorium simillimum | reverse complement strand
TATATATATTATTATTTCGTAGAGTTTAATGAATATATATATATATATTTAAATAAATTTAGTAAATACAATGAATTTGAATTAAATGATCGAGATTGCAATTATTTGTTAAAATATTAAAATTTGAATATTTTTAAGTCATTTTAGTTTACTATATTCAATATATTTGATTATATCTTAATTTAGACGGATATTAATTAAATAAAAAAATCTACAAATTTAATTTCTTTCTTATCAAGAAATAATATAAAAGATATATATACTTCTTTTTCTATGTTGATCAACGCCAACTATTTTTTTAAGATGTTTTATATTATTTATATTATGTTTTATATTATTAGGCTTTTATCTATCTTTTTTTTGCAATCTCACTCTTTCTTACTAATTTTTACTAAACTGTATATTTATATCTCAGAGATAACATGTAATATTTTTTCGGACTAGCCGATAAGTTTCATTGTTTACGTAAAGATACAAGTGACAATACTGATTGTGAGACATACATGTTGATGCATCGCATATATAACGCACATTGCTTGAGTAGGAAACAATCTGCGTGCATCGCGAAAAGTAGAGGAAAGCCTCGGTGAAATCTCGCTTTTTCTGTCTATTCTACATTTACGCGAGCGACAGTAGTTACACAGTCCTGATTTATTTCTATCCATCACCGAGCGTTATAATTCATTTAAGCGAGTTTCTAAATGTCTCTTGGATCATTATGAAGATACAGCGATGATCATAAAGAATTTTGAGAGTAATTTCTTATAGAAAGTTGTGTATTTGATCGAGATGGGATTATAGTCCAATAAAATTAATTCTTCACAGTAATAAGTTCAGGGATATCTTATTTTTGGAAGAACAGTTATAACTGATTTATATTCTATAATATTATACATGTATATATAATATATTAAAAGAAGTTGTTGGTTTACGCGTTAAATAGGTTTTAAAAGTATTTTTATCAAAAAAATTGATTTACAAATTTATTTTACAAAAATTTGTAAACAAAATTTCCTTTGACCATTGCCCAATAATAATCTCGATAACTATCTAATTTACATTATAATTTTAATATTGTAAAAAAAGGAGGAAAATGTTACATGCACATATATGAGACGTTCAATCTTTTATTTTCAAATTATATAACGACATTAGTTATTTGCGTTTGAAAGTATATATTTTTATTCTCTTTCTGTATAACAAGTTTTCTTGTCGTTGGCGACAGATAAAAAAGCGAAAGTCTTTAAATTATAGTAATGACTTTAAGATAAGTAATCTCGTAATCTAAAATCTCTCGTAATAAGTAATCTAAAATTTCTATTTCTACGTGGGAATGTTGTAGTTAGTCATTCATATCGCATCTTTGACCGATCATGGCCATATCCGTCGATCAAATTGTCGAGATGTGTGCTAAGTTTCCAGAACTGGAAGTGACACTTGCGCGCTCCACTTTGGAGCGAAAGCCCTTGAACTCCATTTTAAGATCCCACACGCGATCGCCCACCATCGAAATTTCCAGAGATGCAATGCGCATTACATAAAAGTCATCTCAAAAATCATGATTGATGTGAGACTCTTACGAAGATACTTTTACTTTATGTGGAGCTCTTTTTAAGTTTTTGTAGGAAAACTAGATATCCTATATATGTGCAGAATTATGGAATAATTAAATATTTTATTATTTTTACGATTCTTATATTTTTATTTTTTTTAGGCTTACCTATAAACTCAAGTTTCTATTTTTATAAATCTATAAAATTTTATTAAAAAAAAGTATTAATGTGATTAACGAATTATTAAGAAAATTATTTAAAAAAAGAAAGGAATACGTTACACGTTTAATGAAAAATCAAATCTTTATTATTTCAAGTAAATAATTATATAATGTATACAATGAGATAGTGCAATAGAATCCGTTGTTACTCTAAATTAACTTGAACCTTAAAGTTCCAATGTAAAAATATAGATTCTATCTTTATTCCGTAACATACCGACAACTCGTTAAATGCGGAGAACAACGGAGTCGAGATTCCTTTACGTAGCAGCCGCGCGAATGCCGCGTTGATGCCGCGCGCGAGAAGAGTGCGGAGCTGTGCGTTTCGCAGTGCCCGGCCGCGGGCTAGAAAGTAGCTGGCGACTTATTGCGTTTGTTCGGTCCGTCATGTGTCGTGTATCTCGTTTTACTGCTTTCAGCCGGTTGCAACGGCATTTGCGTCGGACAGGGTCGGTATCGGATCGCCGCGCCGCGCCGTCCGCGCCGCACTATCGCGAGAACGAGATTGAGATCGATATACCGCCCTCGATATTCCACTTTTTTTGTTTCTCAATTACGGATAATTGGAAAAATTCGACAAGTTACGTTTCACATTCTACTGCTTTACGTTGTTGCAATTGCAGCAATTCAATGCTTTTGTATCATATAATTGTTCTGTCAAACGATTGAAAATTTAATATTTTGGAAATGATTTGGAAACTGTAACAACTTATAGTGCTCATATAAATTTAAATTTTTATGTTTTATTAAGATGAATCAAAAAGTGCAGTTTAAAAATAGATATTAGGTACATTATATACAAGTTGCAATTGTCCCTTTTAATTTTCCGATGCTACAAATTATGATATCGATAATATCCTGATATTCTACAATATATACTTATTGTTAAATGGAGTGACAAACAAACGAGTGACAGCCAAAAATAAATATGACCTGGAAATGGAAAAACCGATATGGTCGAAGAATCTTCTCTTCCTTTCGATTCGAAAGATTATACTCTATCGATCGTTTTTGCAGTCTAAATTGATTGATAAACTCTATCTCGTGATTATATCTATATGACCAAGTTATAATTAGCTGAAAAAATAATCTACAATATTGGAGATTATTTGTTATGACTAATTGTGCTTGTATTTAAAAATTCGTAAAGTGCAAATTATAGATATCGACGAAAAATGAGATTCTAAATATGGCGATAACAATAGATTGGTTTCTCATCTATTGGTTTGATATTATTTCATCTTATCGTTAAAAATATTTATCCACCTTGATATTTACAGACTTTGTTATTGATTTTCAAAGTGTTTTAACATTTTTAGTATCAAGTGATTCCACGTAACTGTTATTCAACATTCTTATAAAAAAATATTTTTTAAAATTTGATCATATATATTTAATTCAAAGAAAATATTAGATAGTAATACGATGCTATCTAATTTTTTGGATATGAAAATACTAATAATTAAAAAAAATTGGATAATTTTATATGAGATACATACTGCATTATATCTAATCGAAACATTTAATGTTATAAGATTTCTGATTAGGTGATTTTCAAAGTGGATAATCGATCGAATTCTTTTTCATGATTTTTTCAGTAATAATTTATTTATGCAAAGATGTATGTCACCTCTAATATATTTATCTTCTGAGCGCACAAACAACGATCGGTAACGAGACTGTCGGCGCAATTCGCCGATGATAAAGAATCTTTGCTATTTTATCGTGTACCGAAAAGGAAGAGAGCTGTGATTCGTTCTCGTCTAACTTGAGCTGTCAGATTTCGTCAGCTGCTGCCGCGCATTAAAAAACACACATGTATTATACATTTAACGAGTAAAATAAAAGTAAAATAAAACAAAAATATTAAAGAGTTTCGGAATAAAAATTGTTATCTCTGGAATGTGAAGCATTCTCTATCGAATGGAGTTAATAAAATTAAAATATCTTAAAGTCGGGCGCTGGTCATTTACGGACGAGATACACAAATAGACTATATTACTAATTTTTATTTATTATAAAATCGAGCGCCAAGTTAACATCGGTAGCATTCCGTATTAAACTTCGATGCGGAATTGGCGATGTTGCCGCACGAAGTTGGAGTGTTTAGCCGAGATCAAATGAGCTCGTTCGAATTCATAGTCGGATATTGAAAGAGGAAAAAAAAGATCACGCCGGCTTATTTGCAGGCGAAACACTCCTTGCCGCGGGCTTCATCGAGCACGTCGTTGAGTGCCTTTAGAAATACTGAGTTCGCTCCTCCTTGTCGCGAAACCGCTTCTCATGATGCGGCGCGGCGGTTGCCTTCTTTCCCTCTCATCTTTTTCTATGCTTTCAATTAAAAAAAAAGATTAAAAAAAAACAAAAAAGCCATGGTCTGACGCAGTCACCTTGCGCTTCCCCAGCTACTCAAGACTCTCTCGGAGCCTCTTCATTTTCAGATCCGCTACATGGGTCGAGCAAGAAAGAATGTGTATCGTGCATTCGCGATTTCGCGACCTCAGAAAGATATTGATTAGATAAAAGAGATGTATTTTTAAAGATATTTTAAATTTTATAAAAATTATAATTTTTCTACAATATATCGTATATAATAATTATCGTATAATTATTGAATAATAATTAGTGTTATAAAGTGTTAGAATTATAAATAATGACAAATACTTATTGATTCGAAGTTTATTAAACCGATTATAATTTCTAAAAATGTATACTTTTAATTTAATCTGTTTATGGTTATATAAAAGTAATTTGATATTTTGATTTATCAGAATTATAAAAATAACTTAGAAAATGTTTAACAAAAAATAATATGATTTATTCCCTTTTTTGAAAAAAATATAACAATTTCATCTTTTTATACAATTTTATATTTTTGTACTGTGTCTGTATAATATGTATACATGTACGTAAAATTTTATTTCTACATAAATATGCTACATATTTCAAAATATTTCAAAAATTGGAATATTATGCCATTAATTAAATCAATAGAGTAATAAATTTAACAAATTTGTTTGAGTTTACTTGGACGTTTTGGTAGAATATCAGGAAGAAATATTTAAGAAGGAATACAATTGAGATCTATAAATGGATGGCGGTGGATGGAATACTCGATGAGAGTCAGTCTAATCTAATTAGTCGTTCGCTCAAAGTGAATTTCCTTGTCGATCAGCTGTCAGATATTCTCCATCCTACATGTCATTCTCGAAATACTGCACACTTGAAATCGATTTCAATCCATCCACTTCAATCGTTTATTATTATAATCGAACCTTCTGTCTTAAATATATTTATCTCGAAATATACTTACAAGATGTTATTGCTTTCATCCAACGCGCGAGAAATCTATTATCTTCTGTAGCTGTAGGAATTGCGATATCAAGTTTATTCGTTTGCATTGCATGCGGTATAATAATACGGGGAGAAAAATAGCTGCGATAAAAAAAGATCTGTTTTTTTTCCCATCGATTTCTCGGCTATCTTTTCAGAAAGTCCATTCTCCTAGCTCACATTCTTTAAACGAAACACGTGTTTACCATCTGACATCCTTTAACGGTCGGCCTTCTAGAGGATATATCCGTATATCGTAGAGGTCTATTTAACCAGGATAGTCCGAGGTTTAAGTACAGATTTTTAAAAAATCACATTGTGTACATTTTATGAAGTTGGTCAAAACAAAAAATGCTGCAATAAATTTTTTAATCAAAACAAAAATGTATGTCGACACAGACATAATACTGGGATATTATCTTACTTTTATGGCGTTTTTGTCTCATAAACTAGATATATTGTAGTTTGAATAAAATAAAAATTTTTATCTTTCTTGCATGCAATACATAAACATGAGTTCGGAAATAATATAACCGCAATTACGAGACAAAAAGCCACCCCCGTATATCCGGTTTTATTTGTGTAGGTCATAATACTTGGTTATATCCGGTTATGCTCCTAGAAAATCCTGCTACCGCTTCGTCGTTGCTCGGTATTTTTCCTGAAGTGGCTTCGACCTAATAACTTCCACGATGGGAGCGCGCAACGTTCACTTCATTCTCTACTCGCTTCTACACATCTTATATTTCTCTCAAGCTGCTACGTAACTTTTTTACGCAATTTTTACGCGCAGGAAAAATTTCATATTTTACAGTTCACGCTGCGTTTAATATTCCATGACTATTCACGATTATCGGGAGACGTCTATACTTTATTATATCCCTTCGTGATTTTTTTTTCTATATTCCCACCCGGTTGCGTGGTTATTTCTCAATGCTGGTATCGACAGGTTCAACGTATCGAGAGCCGAGAACGAATTACGTGGCGATTTTATAGCTGGACGTATTTCACACAGCTTCCGATTCATGAGGAAATAGTATGTTGTCGTTTTTTGGAATTTCTTCCAACGCGAGTGGATCTGGCGATACAGTTCTCGATTTCGGTTGCATAACCAGATCGGATCCGATTGGAACGTGCGCGCTTAATCAGAGAGACAATGTCGTTTGTTCGTTAACGGGAATTATCGAAAGATTAAAGCCATTTTCAGGATACAGCCGAATTCGAGTATTAGTGTACGCTCCATTTACGATGCAAATATTCTAGAACAAAACGGACCTATAATTTGCACTTTTGCTGAATTATACAATTATGCCTCTGTTGCAAGCCTCGATACAATGTAAATATTTTTTTATGATAACTTGTAATTCTCTTGTGAAAGTTGTATTTTTTACTAATTGTAAATAATGTAAAATTATATTCGAAACTGACAATATTTTAAAATTTAAAAAAATGTTTTACGTATACATAATATATTTTTAAATTTTCGACGGATTTGTGTATTCCCTTTTTGTAGCGCGGTTCTTTATTTGTTTTTTTTTTACGTTTTCACAAATTCATCAGCTCGTATACACGCGAGTTTCTCGCCATTCGCGACGTTGTCACGGCGCCGCGGTCGTTTCATTTCACCGTTCTCATCGAGAGACTCTACGCGCGTATATCGAGGACGAAAAAAAGCGAGCGTCGTAACGGTACCGGGCCCCGTATGTTGCCGGGTCGATCGGCACGGCATTCTGGTGAAGGTCTAGTCTAGACGGCCAGGCCAGGTCGATATGGCACCACCACCAGTCCGCAGGACGAGCCGACGCGAGAGGAGGATACCTCCATCTACCAATATCAGAAGCAGAACGCGATTATTCTCAGGGCAGAGAGGGAACGACAACGGAAACATGCACGTACGGCAGATTGGCAAACGATTTCGCGAAGGCTCAAGCATGAGAAGACATCACGGTCGGTACACACGAAAGGGACGCGATTCCGGCCCCGTTAGCGTGATCGATAGACGACCGGCTTCGAGGAGAGAGAGAGGATGTGCTGCGTCGTTGCGTACGAGTAATGTCGAGTCTTTATCGAACAAGCCTCAGTAATTTCCTTGCATCTATGCGAGTGTAGAAATTTGATAATTCTCATATCCCCTCTTTCCTTGGAGGGGATTTATCAAGATTTTATCTTCTTTGTGTGTTTAGTTCGCCTCGGAGGCCCACCGTCTCTTCAACTCGTCCAAGTTTTGAGTTTTTTAATACCTTATCTCGATAAATCTCGGATAAAGCTTTCGATGTGACGAATATGCGCAATGTGACTAGTAGGTACGATCCGATAGTGGCACTTTAGTAACTCCACGAACGAATATCGGTCGCTCGAAGAATGAAAAATTCGTTTCCGGCTAAATTCGATTTTTCACGAACTCGAAAGATTATCGTGTTATTGTCCCCGCGTTCGCTTTAACACCGTTCTCACGCTGTACCACGTCACCGTTACACTTTTCGTGCAATGTTGTCGTGCACAAACGCGGAATTCGGGCGGTGTAAGTTACAATTAATGACTGTAACGGAGGCGAACGGAGCCGCCAACTGTTGCTGGTAAATGGAAATGACGCAGAGATGAATAGCCGCCATTGAGCGATCGCTGTTTATCAAGATTAATATGTTACATCGTGACTTCTTCATTTAGCGCCGCGCTATTAATTTAAAGAATCAATAATTTTATATATGGGGAATATATTATATGTGTGTGCTGTTATATAAATTTTATACACACATATTAGTAATATACATAGATAAACGTGCCTTTTGTAGATTCTTCTCGGAAATCGACAATATTCCTAGTCTACAAATTGCCATGGTGCAAAGATTACACGAAATATTGAGAAAATTTGGATAGCGTATAAAATTTATGTGTGTTACGAGAACGGACGATTGTTGCATTTTCAATTTCCTCAATATTCATGTAGCAAATCGTCGGCGAAACGCGTTTTCGCATTGAACTTTCACGATGCCGTAATCTAGGCAAAAGCATATCATTCGTATTTTATAACCGGGATATCGTTCGACATACTTGAGCACAACGCAATAATTACATTAAGAAAGTAGAAACGTTTTTTGCTCTACGCCCGGCGCTAGCGTGACTCCGGGCTTTAATTAACTTCTAGCGCGAAAATTGACGTAATTACGGGGTAAAAATTATTTAAACGGATCGCAGGCACAGGGCGAAGTGACGTTGCGAACGGAAATGAAAACGAAACGGTATGTTAAGTTGCGCTTCATATCTCGCGCGAGCATCAATTCGTAGAACGTGCGCACAAGGACGCACAATTGCCGTTTTGACTGCTCGGTTTAATGGATGTTGCGTGAGTTAATGCATTCATAGAAATCGATGGGAGTAGACACCGGGTAGACGACGCAGTTCGTGCTCGATACACGCACGATTGCTCTCTGCGAAGGAATCCAATTAAACTTTTTTCACCGTGAGATTATCCGAAAAAGCTTCGGATTTTATATACTCTTATATACTCTTCATTCAGAGTATATAAGAGAGAAAAGGAAAAAAATTCTTGAGAAAAGAATAAAATATTGATTTTAACTTTTGACTTACACATACATTTTTCATTGACATACAACTGTTTGTTTTCGAGACGAAGGGCTTATCGCGCGCTATCGATTTCATCTCTCGATTCGAGAACGATGAATCCTAATCCTAATGACGATCGACTGCGTGACGACGGTAAAGCAATCTCAGTTAGCTCATTTGCACAGAAGTTGGAGGAAGCGGAACCGGAAGTAACTATCGTTTGGATAAAAAAGGCGAACTCGCCTAATTAAGGCTTCATTAATGAGCGAATCGCGATGGGAGTAAAATAACGAGCGTTTTGTACCCAACTATGTAGGAGAGGTGCAACTGTTATGAGAGTAGAGGCTGGTTTTCCCGCGATCGATCTTTATGTCCTAACTTTGAGGCTTCAAAAGTTTTTCGTTCGGTACAAATAGGAAAACGCAAATCTTTTAGTTTACAGGTCATGTATTTTCCAATAATTTTATACTAGAATTTGAGTATATTTTAACGTTATTTAACACGTTAAGCTATTACGAATTCTCTCTATATTACAGCATATAAAATGATTAAAAATAAAAATGTGCCGATATATAATGACGCCATTAAAAAAACAGATGAATCAGATTGAAAATTCAAATAGACGGAGGCCATAGCAAAGTACGCGTCGAATCGATAAAATAGAAATTTATATTATTATCTAAATTCTAAAATAATCTAGAAAACGAATGAGGGTATGATAAAGATACGTACATGAACATAATGAATACCTACTTTTTGAAAAAGAGGCGGACAAAACTCTACCACTTGTCAGAACATCCAAGAAAGAAGGATTATCACCGCATTTGTGATGTAACGGAATTAATTATACGTACTACTGTTAATCCTGCGAGAGAAATTCACGTCGAAGCAGGGCCTATGCGGAGAGAGGCTTTTGCCTCCGTCTACGCTCCTCCTCCGTTTAATCGCTTTTCTAATTGGCACTTGCGGTAGCCTCGTCGCGTCCCGGAAGAGTGACGGACGGAAAGCCGCGACTCGCGTATGCGCGCTCACGAGGATTTAAATGAAATAATTAAAAAAAAAAGAGAGAAGAAGAACGGAGGAAGTTTTTACCTAACGGGCGCTGCGGAATTGTTAAAGCGAGCGAAAGGAATCGCGCATCCGCGTTTCTTCGTGTTTCCCTGACCCCCTGCCCCCCCTCCTCCGGTCGTGTCCTCGATTTGCCGCTACCATCTTCCCTCTCGGCCCGGGGTTTAATTTGCCGTAGGAAATCTCCTCGTTTCCGCGCGCTACGCCAACTATCCCTTTCCGCGCTGAGCAAAAATTGCTATATCGCTCGGCTGCTGTAAATCAAAATCGTCGTCGAAGCGTCAGCGAGGAAAGTAGAATGCTACTCGAGGACAGAGTAAGAACGTCGTTTCGTGAAAACGGAGAAGCGTTTCCCCTTCACGTGCACGTCTTTGAAGACTCGCGTACAAAAGCGAGGGAAACCGGCAAAATTAATGAAAACGCGAAGGATGCTGTAAATAATTATAAAGCGCTTAGATCGCGCAAGCGTGTATTATTTTCCGTGCGAGAGCGACCTTATTGGCGACGTAATTCATCTCGGTGACATCAACGGTTTCAGAGATGCAAACAGAGTCCGTTTCCGATCGACTCCGCGGTGACGAACTGGGGGCTACTGAAAAATATCACGGCGTCGTAAAGTCCCGAAAAGTCATAATCCCCGAAAGCTGAAAACTAAGGTAACATCTCGAAAGTCATAATCTCGAAATGGACAATGAGAAACGAGAGAGTGCTCCGAAAAATTGAATACAATTAAAAATTATAAAACTTATACGCGTATAAGTTTTCGGAACCGTGTTTCATACTTTTTACATTTCGGGACATTGTATTGTTTGAAAAACTTCCAGAAAGAATGATTTTTTCCCCGGACTTCGCACGTCGATCGGTGTAGACCCGCGAAGGCGAGGTAGCGTGGCGCGGCGTCTCCGAATTTTACTTTGCGGAGCGTCCAGCAGAGCGCGCGGGGGACGGCGTCGCGTCGCATGACGGTGCGCGTGAGCGGCGGCGCGGGAGCGGCGGCGACGAGCGCCAGTGTACTCCCGGACGTCGTGGCGCGTGTCTCGTCGGCGTCGCTCCCCGCGCGTATCTCGCTAACGCCGGGCATCGACGTTCCCGCCCGCCTCGTTAACGTCGATCGCGGGCCAAATATCTGTATCTGGTGCGCGTTTAAGTGCGCGGCAGGGCGAAGGGACGCCGTCGCTCGCTCCCTTTCCCTCGCGGAGTGTCAATCTCAATTGGAGTTTGAGTGCCGCCAGTGGATTACGGTAGCGTGCGCGCGGCAGCTGCAGCCGCAGCAGGACGAGACGGAAGAGGAAGGACGGGATAGGATAGAATAGGATAGGACAGAACAGGACAGGACAGGTTGTTTGGGCGGCGGATTATTTGCGTATTCCGAGATTCGCGAGCCGGCCCCGCATCGATCGTACTATCAATCCCGTGCTCCGTCTCGCACGCGCGCGCGCGCCGCGTGAACTCTTTATTTATGTTAGCCTATATTTCTCTCTTTTTTTCTTTGGCTCCCTCCAGCATACTTTCACGCGAACGTCACGTGTTGTCGTTCGACACAGATCGTAGGGTGATAGTGATTCTGAATTTCTGAGATACAGCACGTCGTATTGGGCGTCGATCGCGAGAGAGAGTACTATTTACGTGTACGAGTATGCTTGCGCTATTAATACAATCTCTCATCGATGTCAAATTTGAAAATAACGTTATACGTATTATTAAAAGCGTGAGCCGCAATTCATTTCCGCGATAATCTCGCTGCTCCGTGAGCGGCATTCGTTATCTGACCGGAACTATGCGCCGGTTTTGAATATAACAGTTGTGCTATTTGTTTCCGCTCGGTTCACGTGGTTGACATTCACTTCCAGGGAGTGCAATCATTTGTACGTTATTTTTGTCCGCGGACCGAATAATTAGAATATGATTTCCCATTAATCTAATCTTGGCGGATCAAATTTGGAAAGGAAACGATAGTTGAAACATTTCACATTTTTTTTCGAAAATTCCATGTTCGTCGTGTAATCCTCTTTTAGAAAATTGTTCAAATTGAAAAAGATTTACATTCGTATCACGTTTGTGACGAATGTTTTCGAATTAATAGATTGGATTTAATTAAAGCGCGGGTATTTTTTAATTATGAAAAGATGGATTTAGTCGAGAGCGTTTCAGAAATAATTTCATTTCAAGTAGGACGGGGGGGGGGGATGGAGAAGGCCTGACAGAAACGAACGACGTATGGCAAAAGGGATCGAAAGACTGTTACGTCGGGAACGTAATTAAAAATAAACGTACGTAACGCGTCAATATTACGGTTGGAAAAGTCGTTGGAAATAGTCGCCTAGTTTATGAATCACCGTAGTTTCATGAATGAAGGCCGGAAACAAACGTAACGTGAATGTGGAAGGTCATAGCGATAAGTTTGAAAAGATGGTTCGGATTCCTGCCGATCTCGGAGGCAGCGCGGCGTCGCGCGGCGCGCCGCGTAGGTATTCCTGGAATATTAACGCGTGCAAAAAGCTTTTATCTCCCGATACCGCCGCTGAGCACACGCGAAATTAACCGTGAGTGTATATAAATTAGCCATGAATGTATTCGCGCGCGCGCGCGCGAGGGTATCGCTGCTGCAATGGGAATTACGTAACACGCAAAAGGAACGCATCGATGAGCATTCATTACGCCACTGTGCTTTATATAATTTTCAGAATACCGAAGATGATTATCCACTTTATGCCGCAATCATTTCATATCTGCGCGAAAAAATCGAAAAAAAAAAGAAACGATCGCAGATACTCGTTTTAATTTAATTTCTTTCGAGAATTTGTTACGCGCAACCTTTGATATTTCACGAAGCTTTCGAATAAATAAAGATGGCAAGAGAGAGAGAGAGAGAGGGGGGGGGAATTGAAAACTTTTGCATAATTTCCAGAGCAAATCTGATTCCGCGGATTAACGAAATGCTCAACGTGTGCGCGACGTGTGAATTGTTTAGACCTGCGCGACGTGTCATTTCGCATTGTGGGATTTGCGTTTCGCGTGTCGAGTCCCAAGTCCACGTATATCCGCCGGAAGAAAACGATTACCGCGAAATTTTTCTCGCGGATATCAAAGTGCCATTTCGCGTCGGAGGACCTTGACCCAGCTGACGCTGCCGAACCACCACGTGCCGTCGCGGTGATTTCGGTAGAAATCGCCGACTCGCGGCGCCGAGACGAGGCGCTGACGATGCAAACGTTTTCCGTGCTCGCAACTCGGAGTAAATCTGCCGTATCTCCGGCGCTTTTGTGCCCCGGCATTACGCCGTTTTTTAATTAACGTTACGTTATTACACGTAACATCATCGCCGCGAACGGAAGTTGCGAGCAGCGAGCGAATTTTCAAACTTGCGATATTTGCCGTTTCGCACACGGGTGGTTGCAATCGGTTGCACGCCGCACTTATTTATCCAACACCGAACCTCGTTTTCGAAACGAAGCGAAAGGGAGACTATCGCGGCGGAGACTATCGAGGAGAAAAGCGGATCTCCCTCCGACAAAACTTTTCCCTTTCGCGGGCGAGCAATTCCGTCGAGACCCAATCTCGTTGAAAGCGTCCGAGTTCGTTTACACGCACCATAGGCAACGTGTCGTTATTCGGATTACGAAAATATATTCTTGCAAATTTATGGAAGCAGACGCGTTATCGCGTGATTCGGAGATGCTTCTCGCGTGAAAGATGCGGCTCGCGGTGAGTTTTTCGCGCTCGCGTGTATCGGACTTTAATGATCGGATATCATCTGTTATGAATTTTAAAATTGCAAAAAGGAAAGTTCTGATATATACGGTATACGAGAGAATTGGAAATCTAAGCTATTTCCAGCGTGCTCTCTTCATTTTATTTCTAAATTTACTTTTCCATCGACGGCTGGTAGAGCGCCGCGGGATCGTTCACCTGGAATGTTTAATAATCCCGAAATATCGAAAATTTCAATCCCGCGAAAGGTATCGTGCGTTTTTTTTCCCCCGCCCGTCTCTCTCATTAATTTTCGGTCGACGATCGTCGCTGACGACGTGTCTTCTCCTCTCTGCGACGGTATTTTCGCGCGAACCGCATTCGTTCGTTTTCCGGTGCTTCGATCGGCGCCGCGCTGTTCACGTACGCGTTTTGTTACACGTCGTTGCCCCGCTTCCTCGTTTCTCTCGCCGTTTCAACGCTGTTACGAACAAGCGGGAGTTACCGTTTCTACTCCGCTAACGGCGGCAGACGCGTTTGTCGGACAGCAAAGTGAAACAATGCGGCTTGTCAGGCAGCGCGAATTAATCGCGCCGACCAAGAATCGCTCGAAAATAATGACGTTCATCGTGATAATTATTCCGTTGGCGTCGTCGCTTGATGTTAAATATTCAAATTAGAAATTTACGTGCGAAAGTGCATAAGTAGTTATCGGGAAATTTGAAACTCGAGATAGATCTAATCTTTTCGCGTCGAATCGTAGACGGAATGCGGAATTTACACATATAGGGTAATCAATTGTACAATATTTTATTGACTTTAGAAACATTAAATAATGCAAACGCGTACGTAATTAACTATTACACAGATGTGATAGTTTATTCATTTTTTTAACATTTTTACAGCCAAGAAGCGGGACTTGGTTTACAAAAACTTAAAACCATTTCTTTATTTCATTCGCGAGAGAGTTCTTCTGTACTTTGCTACAATAACCTTTCTCTATTATCTTTTGCTTCTTTTGTACTAATTCCTTATTTTGTTTTTTCCTCGTTTTTTCCTTGTTAAGAATAGATATAAATTCCTTAAAATACTTTTATGCAACGAATTTTGAGCCGCGGTTACTTTGAGATGTCGTAAAAAGCAAGCGTCATTCTGTCGTGCCTCGGCACATTATAAATCTCACGGCAAGTTTTTGTTTTCGTATCCCGATACGATATTCCATTAACGAGTTACAGTTACAACGTTCAAAATAATTCCATTTGCGCGATGGCCATGTCTATTATAATATAACGACAAGTGATTGACGTTTTAATGTATAGTTTTGTGAAAGTTAGATTGCCGTATATTCATATGCGCGAAATGATGATCGATGTACATCGAACATGTATGCACGCACATGTCAGAGTTGATACGATTCCATCAGAGATTCCGAATTGCTCGTAACGCCTCGCCGCTTTAACTAATTAAATGACTAGAGTCGTTAAATTATTTCTCTCACGCAATAACATCTTGGAGAAATACCATCGCCTGTATTTTCCTAAAGACGCGTGACTCGAATCCTTTGGAGACGCTGCGTCTCGTGCCAATTAATCGTGGAAAAGAACTGTTGCGAGGACACACGCGCCACTTCCTGCCGAAGGACAAACACGTGTCTCGAGTTCTCGAAATCACTTTGAGCTGATGCTCCGATATACACTTCCCCTCGAGTCTTACATAAGACAGATGTAACGCTCGTTTCCTCCTTTTCTTTCGTCTCATCTTTTTTCTTTCGGCGTAGGATGTTCAATTGGATGTTCTTGTGTATCCATTTATTTCTTTCTCCATCTCGGAAAGATATCCATTACATTCGCTCGTACTCCTCAAGCGTGTATAATGCAGAAAATAATGAGAAAAATGATATTTTTATAAATAGCAGTCGCGCAGTCATTTTACCAACTCTTTTAAACGAACTCTTTTAAACTTTACGAACTTTTAAAAGAAAGGAGACGCTAATAGTCCCAATCAGTCAAAGTAAAACGTCTGTCGCCGTTATCTGTCGTGATTATGCAATAATATGGCTCGTTATTCAATTAACCCGATATTGTTTCGAACGCCGGATAATCGCCGGTGTTGCTTGTTCTTTTTCTCTCGGCGTATAATATTCTCTATAGGAGTGCAGATATGTGGTTTATAGAGGGTTAACTAGCGACACCACACACATCGCATGCCAGCCATATCATCGCATTATCGGATAAATTCCGCTAGCCGGTACTGACGCCGCGCCGGTGTGCTGAAACGATTGCGTCATCGATTTTTGCACCTATTTTCCCCGTTTCCCTCCCCTCACCGCGGTCACTGCCCCACGAAGGGGATAGCGTTCGAGCCTGATCGGCGTTCGAGCGTAAAGGATCGATTTGTCGATGCTCTCTGTAAATATTTGCGACCGGCTTGTCGTCCGTGCCGGCCACGGCCGCGACCGCGGCCCCGCGATGCACGCGCGTGGAATCGCGTGGAATCGCGACGTGAAACCGCACGATATATAAATGTTATCCCGCCGATGCATGACGAGCGGCGTTTCTTTCTGCACAATGAACCCGCCTCGCTTAATACGAAGAAATAGATTATTTCTGGCAGCCGAGAGCTCGTTACGAGGCAAATCGTGCAACGTGAGCGTGCGAAATGATTCCTTCTTGGAACAGAACGTCGGGCAGCTAAAACGCCAAAAAATATTCGCGCGCGCGATGAAATCATTGTTAAATTTCTCTAAACTGCGTAGTGAATTTCCGCTCGGATATTAAACGCCACGGAACGCTTCGCATCGAATGCGGCACACGGTCCACGGCTGAATTAATATATTCACGTCCGAAATTAACATGTGTGCTTCTTGGGAACGTTTGGTATCGTTTATGCAGCGCGATTTATTTTGCGCTGCATATTTTCCGCTCGCCTCTCTCTCTCTCTCTCTTTCTCTCTCTTTTGCAAACCTGCCTACGCGGATCGTCGCGACTCGGAAGTAACGCGAGCCGTTGAAATCGATCGCCGGCCGTCAACATCGAACACGTAAATGTAACGTGAGCGTCGACAGGGGCGCGACGATGATGCGTTTAGATGACGCGACAGAAAGAGCGCGAGCGAGGCTGCTTTATTGACATTTTTCCATCGCCTTGCGATAGGTTCCATCGCCCGCATCGCCAGGCGAACGCGATACCTCCGCCGCGATTTATGGCCTCCAGATTGCTCCAAATAAGCGACTGAGCGACATTCACATGCACACAGACGCGTTACTATATATATATATATTTCTTTATACATACACACACCCTTCAAGTAGCAGCACTCCAGCACGCACCAGCTAGAATCGAGCAGTGCGCGAATGCACGAGAATGACACACCCAACAGTTTGACCTGTTTGGTTTCGGTTCATCCGTTGATTAACTGTGTGCATGCGTGTCCCAGACTTTGCCAAATTGACGATGCGACGTGCGATAAGTGCGTGCACGTGCACGTGCACGTGCGTGCGTATATATGCATAGAGGATACGTGGAAAATTGGATCGTTACGAAACATGAAAATATGTACTGTGTATTTATTAACATCCGGGGCATCGCGCGTTTTAAAATTGAGACTGCTCGAGCGTAAACATTAATATTCTGGATTCTATGAACGAGAATGATTAGTCACATTTTTAAAAGGTCATCACGCTTTACATCGATCGATGTAATAACAATTAATAGTAAATGTAGAACCTTGAGCTAAAATTAGTATCTCGTCAATGTCAACTTGGTTGGTAATTGATTGTAAAAGTAAAATATGTAATTACGTTACTATACTTGTAAATCTTGCATATGCAAGACTATTTAACAGCAAAGATTAGAAAATGGATTTTTTATTTTGTTTCAAATGAGCACATTAACTTTTTTAAGTGTAGATTACGATGTTAGTAATGACATTAAAATTTTTCAAATTTTACATTTTATTATCATTGATTTATTATTCTACCATAGAGCTTCAAGTGATTCAATTTCTTGTCTGATTTCATGATAAATTGAAATATTTTCGAGAATGAATTTCGCGTTCTAATATAAATATTTTACGTGTACCCTTTTACGGGATTTATCCTTTATATTATAAGCTTCCACGTCACACTTGATCTTCAGAGCTATCTGACAGAAATGCGGTACAGCGTTCAAATAGAGTATTTGTGTATGTGCAAAGCTGCATATTTAAGGCTTGAAAGCAGTTTCTCGTGAATTCTATACATGACAGGCTGCATAGGGTATTCTATCTCAAGTTCCGAGACCGCTTATCTCAAAGGTATTAAAGAGGGGACAGAGAAAATATTTTGATATCGAGAAGATTATACGATCGCGAATTAGCTATTTATCTCTCGGATTGAAATCTATGACATTACTTTTCTACCTCGTGCTTTTACGGATGTGCCAGCTCAATAAGATCCTACATATATTTACCATGAACTCATTAAAAAGTAATTTAATTTCGCTTGATTTGCCGATTCGATTGTAATTCCGGACATTAGATTCAGTCAAAGTAAAAAGTAAAAACAGAATAATTCGGATAGAAGATTGTTTTTTTTAAATCGCTTTCGCTCCTTCTTTTTCTGTCTTTCGACGTCTCTCAAAAGGATAGGGATATTTCTTCAGTTAGTCATATGTCTTCTAGCCACTATTTATCGCGTTCGAACTTAAGATATCGGAAAAAATTTATACGCTCAAAATAACTAGCGAAAAAAAATAAGCCTTCCTTGATATTACATTCGCGTTATTCCTCTCCTTGTGGTTTCGCATTAATCATTTCTGCATTTATGAAAGTTCTGCTCATTTATTATCATTCTCGAAACATTCCTTTCTCTCTCTTTAATTTTCCATATTTATTCATGATATTCTGTGCGAAATTCTGATCAATGTTACAAATAATAATAATTTTGCAGGTCGGAGAATGTATCGAAATATCGAATTTGCATACAAAAAAAAGTGAAAAAGTTCGGACAACGATATAAATGAAACTAAAATAAAGAGAGAGAAAGACAGAGAGAAACGAGCTGAATATCCTAAAATGTTTTATTTCACAAAAATCTCAAACATACAATTTTTTTATTGCTCCCGGTTACGTCCTTCAGCTTCAACCGACAGTAATTCAGTCGATAGTAAAATCTACGGTTTGTTGAAATACCGAAATGGTAGGATGAAATGCATCAAAGATAAAAATATTTATGTTTGCACCCAACTTCATCGTACGTAATAAAAGTATACAATGTAAGTTTCCACAAGTTGTTAAAATTTAACAAATTTTTATTGCGAATAGAGTAACTTGAAAAATACAAGAATTATTTATGCAATGAAAATGTTCATGGCATTTACTGCACTAATCCTTTTAAGGGTAACACACAGGCGGGAGTTAAATATTTCATAATACTGTCAAAATTTTACGATTTCCTTGAGTGCTATTTAAAACTTGGTCATAATCATTACGAAAGTACTCCACTTTATGGAATACATTACCTGTCTGTCTCCCTTTCTCTCTTCACATATTTCTACAGGAAAGTGCGTAAATATAATCAACATAATACGGCGTATAAATACGATATATATACATAAATTTTGCATGAAAGGAAACTTGGAGAAGAATAACATTTATAAAAGTAGTAGAAGGATTGACTTTCTTTTGAAAGTACTGTTGCCAATTCAATCGAAAAATCGAGCGAATCGCTCGTAAAGTAACAGATTCAAAGCTTAATCGGATCACATTAAACCGATTACTATTGCCGGGAGCGATCGATGCTTATAGCACTCTACGGCAGATCTTCTGCAAGAATGGAGTTGTGCTCAAGCACAATTCCGTTAAATCGTATACACCGCATACTTTTTTATTGGATTTTGTTATTTTCTTTCTCAATTATTTTTTTTTCGGAAAGTTTTGAATTCGAAATATCGATTAGCTTAACAATTTCTTTCTTATAAGAAACTTCTATTTCTATTGCAAAGTGAAAAATTTTTTTTCTTCCAAAAGAGAGATAGGTACTTCTCAGACATTGCGGATAACTTCTATCATTAAAAGTTATTTTGTGCAATCGTTTTAAGAAAAAACACATTCAAATTCAATTTTGTAATAAAATATTATAATGTAGAATGTTATTAATCGCAATGTTTCTTATGTATTAATATAATTAAATGTAGTATCGTTACTATAATTTCTGTCGACAATATATTGCAATAGAAATATTTCGGCTGCATATGCCAATTGAGATGGTAATACCGTAATAGCATCGATCGCATTTAAGATTTTCAATCTCCGGTCGCGCAAGTTTAGAGTCTGCGACACAAGTACGGACCGTCGTTAAGACAGAATCGGTGATCGACTGGCAATTCCATTAGAGCGAGCTGCCGCTGCTCCGAGAATACGCATTGAATCGTCTCTCCTCACTTTCATCGCAGGAAGTCTGGTAGTTTCTAAGGCTTTCTACGGTTCAGGTTCGAGTCGAGAGACTTTTATCGGACATCGACTTTTTTCCGTACAGCTATTGTACGTAGTCTTACGCCAAGTATTTTTGATCAAACGCGCGAGGAAGAGTAGAGTCTATTCAGTTTTAAAGCGAGTCCATTTCACGTTCGAGACACTATTAATTCCAGTTTATTATTTCTTTCGTGGCTAAATTACCGTGTTGAAAAAGATGAAAATTTGATATCCTGGGAATTCATTTCTCTAAGCAATTCTATTCTCTTATCGATTAATATGTAGCATGCGCTTCTTCCACAGCGTTAATTAGTACCATCATGTAATAATTAGCAAACATTGTATTACATAGCGTTCAGAAATGTATATGGGGATACATGCTGTAATGGACGTCTGAAAATTATTCATCTCAACTAATGCTCATTGTTAACAGCGAATAGCTAAACAATTTAATGACACATAATGACTAATAATTAAACTATTTTTCCTTGATGCGATATTTAAATGATGTTTATCAGCAAGCTGCGAGAAAAAATTGTTAATGATAATTAAATTGTCTCACATCCTTGCTTGGGTAATTTTAAGTTATTATCGGGTCTTGATCGAAATTAGCGTATATATATTGTCAAGATACCAATATCCGATTTAGCTCTCTTGCTTTTAGTGCGCCGATTATATTTTCCCTAAATATAACACGTCCCCAGTCAGTTTTTATGATTGAACTTGAAAACTTTTTCTTTGGGATGCGGTCGATGGTGCGGTTTAACGGGAAAGATAATAAGGTATGAACATAAAAAGGATTTCACCGTTACAGTGTCCTTCGCGATCAATTTGCCTTTTCGTCGCGCTCTCGTTTCTCTTACTTTTTTCGCGGATCCATCCGCGTCCATTGTTGCTCGTTCTCTTTTTCTATCTTTTCGAGAATCTCGATGTAATATTAGAATCAACCCGTGGAAACTCACTTTAACGGATGGCGAATTTCCCTCGGGAATACACGAGAAATGATCTCGTCCCGTCTCGACATGGCGAATAAATGGGAAACCGCATTAAAATTGTTGCTGTTGCCGTCGTAGTCGGTATGCTAAAGCGATTCGCTATGCTTAAGCGCCATCGAGGATAGTAATAGTATTTCCAGATGGAGAGTCTTTTCTAGATCTGCCGAATCATCTGTTCGGGAAGAAAGTGTATACCTGAGAAACGCGTGAGAAATACTCGTCCTTTGCGTTTACGTAGATTTTGTTAGATTCCGACGGATTGATGAGAATTTTTTTTCTGGCAATCTCTCCATTTAATTTAAATTGAAAAATAAAGTTTCTAAAATGGAATACCGTGGACAACTCAACCCCGTGTTCTAGATTTATGTGGCACAGGGCACAGTACAAATATTTAACTTAAAAGCGGTTGATTCAAAATTTAATTACGAAGACACTTAATATCGAAAATCGATCAGTTACAACGCGCACAACGTTCAAAGATTAAATCTTCGTATTAGAAAAAGTATTAAAATTTCGTCGGGAAAGAAAGTGGAATATTGTGTCGCGTGTCTTTACTTTTGCGTGAATTAAAAAAAGAGAATGACGTCGCACACGACGAAGCTGTTTGGTTCTCGGTGTAAATGTAACGGGCAAATTTTATTCGCGAAGCAACAGATTATTGGTGTCACAGATTGTAAACACTCGAGCTAGGAGGAAGTCGGTTGTGTGTGATGGCTTAGGTGCGCTGAACTTTGCACCGCGTTTCTTCCCTCGCGCACCTTTCCTTGGTGAATTCGCTGATGTCGGTGGGAACTCGACGACTTCTCAATGGAGGCCGACTCCCAAGGCAATCCAGGGTCGTTCTCTCACGGTGCGCGCACGTTTTGTGCATGTGTGTGGCAAAATGGGATCTGCCAGCGACGCGTATGCGTATATGTGCCCGCGTCAGCCGCGCGTCCACTTTCACCCACGTTGTACATTTTAACAACGCGCGTCGCCTGTCGTTATCGGCTAACGTTTCGGCTACCTAACCCAGGTTTCAACGTTTAACTGCTGTCGGTGATTGACACGCCATTTACCAGACCGCGGAATACAGCGGGATCAAATGTAAATCATACGTATCGCATCTGGAACGTTGGATCAAACGCAAACGCACGTGACGATCTATCGGAAAATTTAAAGCAGATTGGATTGTGAAGTTATCACGCAGGGATATTTTTGAATTGCAATTCTCTCTTCGTTCGAAATTGTTCGAAATCTCATAAAATTCCCTCCGATTCAACATTTTTCAAATAAAATCGATGATGTCGCTTATGTCGCTCTTCATTTTCCACATAGAATAAAAAAATTATTATTCGATCATCTTGTATTAAAAATAGGAAAGTTTTTTTTTCTTATTAATTATTTACAACAACAAGTACGTATAAAAGAAAGCAAGGCGCTGAAGCCAGTCAAGTCTTACAACAAGCATCTCGTAGGACACAGCGGTCTAATATTAGAGAGGCACCAGATCCTCTTGGAAGGCCCCATGGAACATTATCTCATCCCTTTTGAGCGCATCCCGCGCGCATCTCCCCTTGGCTTTTTTCTTTTCGCTTCTCCGCAACTCTTCATCCATCCATTCCGTTCCAACAATCTCTCATAACTGTACCTTTCAGAACATTACGATGGACGTCGTGAACGTGTTGGAATGATGAAATTACGTGATTTTCGTGTTTTTGCGAATCTCTTCCTGCTATTGTTTAGTTTTCTCTGGATTAATAATTAATAATAATTTCATGCGTTTTTTAGATAGATTTAGTTTTTATTTATCATCTATTATACTTTGCAGAAATATTCTTCAACTCTTTTGTCAAAAATAATTTCTTTTTCACAAAGATAAGTCTTAAAAAAACGGAAAGAAATAAAATATGAGAATTGAAATTTTGTTGTATTTCGATCTCAGAAGCTAGTCACGCGATAAAATAACTAGAATGATGTGAGGCACTTGGAATCGATTGCTATTGAACGACCTTGGTTAATTAGCTGTGCTATTAGCGATACGATGTCCTTCTATCGTGGTCGTAATATAATAGTCATCGTAGCAGTAATAGCGATAAATGTATTTAGAATATAGGACGCACGCGCGCACGGTTTTGTGAACGCGAACAAATGGCAAATAATAAGCCTAAGCACTTGTATTTATGTGTGGTAAAGACATCACTTTGTGCATGAAATTCTTGATGAAGTACGGAGAATTTTTTCAAGTAAAGAAAGAAGAAGAGAACGTTTTATATATATATTTTTTTTTCAAGTAAATGAGACAGTTGAAAGGTGAACGCGTTTACATCTGGACATGTTCGGATACTCCTGCGCACGGTATCGCATACATTTCGTAACGTCGACGGGTGGGGTGCATCGAGCGAACGATGCGTCGCAGTTGCACGGGTTGCATCGCACGCAACGGCGCGCTGAGAGAAAGAGAGAGAGAGACGCACGCGCCGAACGTGATACGTATGCGGGCACGCAGGGACATATATGCACGCGCGCGTGCATATTTATGGTCACGATTCGAATTACGATACGCATTTCCGTTAACGAGAGCGAACGAGTCCGCGAGAGAGCACAGCAGGACCGTGTCCCTCCTCGTGGAGAGTAGACTCACGGATTTCCAGCCTCCGACAAAGGCCGCCTCTGGAGAGTTGAAAACCTGGTCAAACGAGGGCGGCCGACTAGCTTTACGGCTTTACACGGTGGTCAACGCGATGCGCGTACACTTTCCATGCATCTCTGCGTTCGCCGCGCTTCGCGCCTCGTTGCACCCGGCAGTTGCAGTTGTCGCACGTTTTTAATCATGTAAAAAAGAAAGATTAAAGATTTCGAAAAAATTCGGAAGCAAGAATGTGAGATAATATTTGTTATAAAACCTTATTTATTTTAGAAGAAAGTATTTTTTTTAATTTTATTTATTTTAGACCAAAGCATCTACGAAAGTAACATATTATAAGCTCCTCCTGTAAAGAGAGGAAAATTACGTAAAAATCTTCAGATATATTTATTTCCAGTTTTACAGTAAATAAAAGATGACTGGAAAGATACATGGAATAACAATATTACGTCTTGTTCATATTTGATTAGATTTTTCCAAAGGGGTTCCTTGTTAACAATTTGCTGTAGGTTGTTGAGTATGCATCGCAACGAGGTCTCGAAGGACCTATATAAGCCTATATTAGCTGCGCGCGTTCGAAATCCGCGCAAACAGCGGCATAAACATCGATCGAAACGCGGAGCTATGCACTTAACGAGCATCGACGAGCGTCCTCTCCTGGAACAGGAGAACGAGAACCGAGAACCGAGAACGATGTCGGTAGCAAAGACTTATGGGAATGGTGCTCGTTAGCAGAAGCGCAGTGAGAGAGAGACTCACGCACGCGGATCGCTGGGATTAGGGCGTGCAGCAACAATGGACAAGTCTGTCGTCCTTGTATGGCAAGGATCTTCTTCTCTGCCGACTTTCCTCCGTCTCGCTTCATCTCTTCCCCGTTTCCTCCCGTCCTTTTCTTCTCGGTGCTCGCCTACTATTACCGTTTTCTCCGATCTCGCGGCTCTTTTGTTACTTCGTGCCGCATTGTCGTCGCCAGAAGACTATCCGCGCCATTATCGTCGACAATAGCAACAGGCGATTGTTTCTTAACCCATTGAGCTCGATAATCACTCAGTCAGTCGTCCAGGAATAATTATTAAATCTGATGGTGGATGATAGAGTCTGACAATTTGAAGAATCTGTACATGTGTTTAGAAATATATTTTAATATCCTGAGAAAATACTATTTATGATAGTTCTTGGACTTTAATGTCACACATATTTATTTAAGTCTAGCTCATAAATATAATAATAATCCCAATTATATTTAGTGATTCTCTTCGTCCGTCATATTATAAAATAATTCGAGTAATATTCATATTATTTTTATGTTACATCGCATAAACCTTGATCGATGTGCTCTCATTATTAATTTAAAAAAGGGAAGTTGTTACACTTAATTAGTGCAGCCGCACAAAGGCATGATAGATGAGAAATTTTTACATAAGTGAAAGAAAGCAGAGTTCCGTTAAGTAATAAAGCGAGTAAATGAACATACTCGTTCGAAATCCATTATTTGGAAAACGACTGCCTTTCAGTTGGTGGTCACGCATTAATTTTACAATTACTTCCTAGCTATGACGTGAAAAATACTGTTTTTCCGAATTTTTTCTTCTTTTGTTGCGCGTTATAAACGTGCGACGCGTTGTTCGCAAAGCAGACTTTCGTTTGCAACGAGGCAGAAAGCATGTGGGGGGGGTGCATATGTACTAACACATAAGTAACATATAACTAATAATCGCGCCGCTGGATCGCTGTACCGGAAGGCACGCTCTGCGTGTTCCGCTGGAAATGGAAATTCTTCCTGCCTCCGTTCCATCGTCTTGTTAATTGCCATCTTCGCCGATTAGGTTCACGCGCTTCTTATTCACCTTGAGTTTCCTATTTCTCCCTTAGTGCACGTACCAGTGCACTAACGCGAAGTAAGAGTTTGAATTCACTGCCAATGTTATAAGCGGACTTGTGTGTACGTGCTTTTTGCAATTAAGGTAGTTCCATGAAACCTATTTACCACCTGTTTATACACATTACTTTTTTGAAGAAAAATTATACAATACAAATATTCGCAATATTTTAATTCTTTATTTTTTATTTTTTTATTAATCACTATATACATATATATATTCTTATCTGTAATAATTACACAATGATGTATCTTCTGTCGTTTCGAATACACGACGAACCAATTTCAATTTCACCGAGCAAAAAGTGAAATATAACTACGTAGCCGGATGAGGTGTCCCCGCATGGGATTGTACGTATAATGTTTCAGGTAGTAAAACTGGAGATTCTCTTGTTCTCCTATTTCTCGTTGAGACTACTAGAAGACAAGCGACCTGAAACACATTGTCTCTGCCATTAAGACAATTCGTGTCGTTCTCTCACACAAAGAATTTCACAGAACTTTATTTGCGTGTTCGCGATTGAAGTAGGTTTAAAGGATACTTCACATTGAGCGTGAAATTTTTAAATTGACAACTCCGTTGACTCTCCAACTCGGTTCGGACTTGATTCGCGTTTTCGAGTTTGACGGATAATTAGATTTATATCGCGTAACGTGAGTGAATTGATTAGTCGTGGCTTTTCGTCGTGAAAAAGCACGCGATTGTACGTGTACTGGACGATTCTCTCACGCCTCTTCCCGGCGTTTTAAACGACGAGAGAAGAAAACGAGCCCGCTCCTTTCCGTGCGCGTGCTCAAGAGCTTCCGCAAGCTCGTTGATGAATTTCTACGCCCGGCCGCGAAGGCCTATTCCACTCTCCAAACCCATTCTTTCGCCGGGACTTCTTGCGCACTGGATTACACGCTGTTACGGAGATTTTCCCACGGATATGAAACGTCGGCGAAATCGCGAAAAAAGAATTCCAATGGTGGGACGGCATAAAAGCGCCGCGTTCGTGCGCTGCGTATCATTCGAGCTTGTTTTATTGGACGGAGGAGTTTGCCGGTTTTTTTTATTGACGTATCATGACAAATCGTCGTTGGGGTGCGGCCCTTGGCAGATTGTCAGATGAATAATGATGCCTTGAGTGATGCGCGCGTGTTGAGGAGAACGGACGAAAAAGCGTTAAAACCGTAGAGAGGGTTCGGTAAAAACACAAGAGTAAAAGAATTAAGTGGCTTTATCTCTTTTTTCCGCTGCTCTCAATACCCATCGCTATTTGTAAGCAGCAAAATTTTTATCTACGCGAAAATTAATTCTTACCAAAAAAGAAACATAGACAAAAAATTTATAAATTTTCTTTCGTGTGCCTTTTTTATTTGTCCTCTTGTCGTTAATAAATCATTCGCTCCAAACTCCAAAATATTAATAAATAAAGAAATTATATGTTGGGTTTATATTGAATAATAAGAATAGTAAGAATATCAGTTACAATTTCATCACCACAGGACAAAATAGACGAGTTATTTCTGCTTTTTTGTAATAATACGTTGCAACAGTGTACTTTCGTTGCTCCCGAAATTTGAGAAAGAAAATGCACTGTGCCTATATCGTGTGTTAATACGATAGCCCGCAGCTATTATCGGCGTTCTATTCCCTTTTATACCAGAATTTTATCGCCGGCGCGTAAACCCTTTTCTCCGTTATCGCGTTTCCTCGCAAACGTACAAGCTTGATAAGGTCAAAAAAACGGCAGACGACATCGCGGCGACGCCGTTAGTCTTCAAGTCGATCGAATCTCATAGGTCACGTAATAAAAGTATGCGAGCCACGTACTAAAGAGCTACTAAGAATCACTTGACTCTGCTCGACCTCGTCGCCGACTTGGTCCAAATATCCCGCGCGCGCCATGGGAAAAAAATTATTGTGCAGTATTTCTTCTTTATAACTGCGCTCTCTACTTGTGAGAATTGTCTGCGACTTTATATAAAGAACGTGTATGACTCTTTCGATTCTCTCTCTTTCACGTTTCCTTTTACAGCTTTTTAAATATAAAATGTTTATAGAATACTTTAACAAAACGGGACGAGTAAGATTAGTTGTCGTATAGTTGCATGCTAAACAGTCCAAAATCTTAGATACAACATGACACAATTTATCTTTGAAATTAACGATCGATGGCTGGTTCGCTGATCTTCGAATCCGAACGTAATCCTAAGAACATCGGTTTACTTTAGAACGCTACTTATGGAACTCCCAAGCCGGCGTAATCCCTTTTGAGAACAGAAGCATTCTCGACGTGCGACATATTCGAATATTTCCGAAATTCCGAAAGAAAAGCCGAAGGGAGGACGGTGAACAGACACAAGGAGGATGTGGCCGATTCACACGAGTGCGCATAGTCACGATACAGACGATGGACGAATCTAGTGCGTCCTGGCGAAGAGATCACTGAGAGGATGCACAAGCACACCAGCCAGCTTCGCGGTCCAGGTGGCCATAATGGCGGCTATCACGGTGCTAACAGGGGCCCAGTGAGGAGATGGAACAGCTTCCATGGTGGTGGCGGCGGTGGCGGTGGCGGTGGCGGTAGCGGTGGCACGGGTAATTTCAACGATGGCGTTGGGAATGGCGGCATAGTCACGAAAGCCTGTCAGGAGCCCTTCAGGGCCGTGCCTAAGGCAGTGCAAGCCCTCAGAAGTGAGTCCGTCGACAGGACTCATCGAGCTCAGCCGCCGCCGCCACCCGCGTTTCCCAGGAGGAGATTTTCCGTGTGGTGAGTCCTCGCAGGATTACATTGAGGAAATTTCGACTTTTGATCGCGTAAATTACTTATTGTCTATCATTATCGTAATTACGTGATGTGACGAGAGAGACATATACGAATTGTCTCGAGTGCGGATTACATAGAAAATTAGAGGCAAAGAAATTGATAGTTGCAAGTAACTCCTATATATTAAAGTAATTGGTGTAACAATAACAGATTCACTGTTATAGCAGATAGGTATATTTTTAATTATACATTCAAACGACATACGACAAATTTTCTTGCGACATTATACTTACGACGTGCGACACAGCCTTTGCGTCTATTGTAGATGAGGCTTTACGAGTTATCTGTATTTTACATAAGCGGTGTATCTGAATTACCTGTTGTTTTCATTTATGTAAGTTGATAAGTAAGTAGTTCAAACCACAATCTCGGTTTAGTATTATGCCAAGTATAGATAACTTCTTATCCCTTTTTCTATCTCTCTTATTTTGTTAGATGGAGATATAAATTCGAGGAATTTAAAACAAAGAAATACCTAGATAAATAAATTTAAACAAATTCTTTCCGTTTAAAATTGCTTTGGTACTCGAGATATATTGAAGTATTAGACACTGCTACATTACAAAAAGGTATTTAATCTGCCCGTAGCGGAAGTTGTTGATGGACAATTTCGCGCTTTCGACCGCGTGAAAGAGGAACCTAATAGCGCGGTGAATAAGATTAAAAAGAAAGGATAATAGGAAGGGTAATAGCTCTAACGACGTCATAGAAATATTTCATTACGCTGAGTGGATCCACGTGGCTTAGCGTTGTGAAATGGCACGGATAATTTCGCGAAATGGACATTGTCGGGGAGCAAGAATGAGAGAGGGAGGGAGGGAGAAAGCGAGAGAAAGAACGCTTAGGCATTCGGGATTCGTCGACAATGAGACGGCCCGGCTAGGCCGTTAAAGATCAGCGAATTATAACGAGCGTCCCCTGCAGGTATATTTCGGGAAATGGGAACAGAAAGGCACGACCGGACAAAAGTTTGCGCCGAGGCTTCACACGCCCGCTGCGGAATAAAGTGGACGCGACGGATCCGATGCGACGCGCGCGCTTTGATTGTTTCCGTTACGATGAGCGTTGGTGGAAAACAAGCCAAAGGTACGCGATGAATCGCTCGCTAAACCGTTGGAAATATCTCCACCGCTTCTGTTAAATTTTGCTTTCTGTATTCGGTTACCAGTTCTCTTTTTCGACTGCACGTGTGTGTGTGTGTGTGTGTGTGTGTGTGTGTGTGTGTGTGTATAAAATATATGCACCGCGTACACCGTATAAAAGGTTATATTTCCAATCGGATCGCTTTATGGCGACCTGTATTCCACGTAACATTTATTATTCTTAATAAAAATTTTTCAGATTAGATTTATAAAAATAAATTGAAAAGAGAGATTCATCGTATTTGTCAACTCTGATGAACCGAATACTCGTGTGTCAAAACGTCCGTCAAATTAGAGCGTCAAATAAATTTAATGTATAAAGTTTATTAAATTTTTCAATTCACAGAATTTTTTAGAATTTCAACAGTATTACAGAATGAAATATATTTTAAGAGTAAACCTATTTCGTTTATATTTACGCGTAGTTTAATTTCACTGTAGCTTTTCAATACATCAAAGTCATCTTTCGTCCGAATCGATCGAATGACATATAATTGACATGCACGACCATAATTCGAATGAGTTTGACAAATATTTTCGGCGAGATCGATCGTTCTCTCTAAGTAAAGGCGGAAATGTCGGTGCACGTGCAGCTAACGGATGACCTACATGCCTAACGAAATAATTATAATCCCGAGGAAGCGAAACGGCGAACGCGACATTTACAGGGTTACTTCGCGATGGGCTCGCGAGAGACGGAGGAAGCCGAGGAGCGTCACATCCACGTCGAATTCAATTTTCTACGATGCACATGCATATACATACACACAAACACAACACACATGCATATATGTATATACGCACGCATGCACGCACACGAGACGAGCACGGCGTTACGCATGCGTTACGCGTGCGTTACGCATCGCGGCTCCGTTTGTGTGTTTAAGTCGAGGGAGGAGCGGGATAACACACGCGGGTCAACAGCCTTCGACAACCTTACGGCCTTCTGCAACCTCTCTTTCCTCCTTCCCCTCTATCCACGATCTCGGTTTTCCGATTCTCGGTCGGTCGAGCATCGACGTTCGATTCACGGTCGTCACCGTTAAATTGAGAGGACTTTCCGCGGTGAACGATATCTCTAGGTGCGAAAAAGCAAAACGCTCCGTGAACGGGAAAAGGTATCTTCTTATCAGTGATTGTCACCCTTTAATTTGTGCAAACATTATTTCATTCTTATTTTATAGTATTTCTTTATTAAACGAATAAAAATGTAATATTATATTTTATAATCTTAATTAGATAAGACATACATAGCTCTTTCCTTAATACTAATTTCAAATAAACGATAGTTATTCTCGAGATGGAGATTTTATCTCTCAATTCACTAGGACAGAAGTTTAATTACGATATAGAAAGGTTTGATGTCACGCTATGATACTTTCTATCAAGAAAAACGGTTATGGTTTGGTCAATCACATTTCGGCGGCTTCCATCTCATATACAACCGCAAATTTTCGTATATCGCCGAAAATTGGTTGAACCGTGTGCGCTTTTATGGTTAATTTGAGGAGTGCCCTTTTTGACGATGGGGAACATCTGTCGATGGCGTCGTAGTACCCAATATTGGTATTAGAAGTTAATGCTGGGGCGTAGAATGGCGTCACGGAATAATAGCTGTTTGCGCGAGCGTGCGCGAACACCCTCGTATTGTCGTTCGATTCGAAACGATGAGAAATTGAGGGGGCTTATATGATGAATTTTATTTGTCCCTCTTTGTATTTTGAGATGTACGATACTTAAAAAAAAGTCAGACTATTGACTCTTGAAAATATTGCGCCACTCTTATACTCGGGCAAATATATTGTATATTCTTCTTCTACCAAGACTTTTTTTTTTAGCAAAATGAATCATATTTAAGTTTTTGATTTTAAGAGATTTATGAAATGGCGTCTGGATTTATTTAATAAATTTTGGTGTAAGACATTTTCGTTCTTTTACGGAATTTCTGAAACATAAATCTAAAAATCTGAATTTAAGATGTGTAATGCTATTCAAACAATCCAATCAATGTTCTAATCGAAAAATGTTTTTCCTCTCGCTGTTGCAGCTTCGGGAAGCGGACGGGCGGCAGCGCCAGACGACCCAACGAATGCTTCGTCCTCGAGCCCTCCGAGATGATTGTCGTGAGTAGTGTTTTAATTTTTATTATATTTATGCGAGATATTTAAGTGAGATAAAGTAAAAGAAACTGTAGGAGAGAGAGAATGTATTATTAACATTTCGTAATCGTTTCGAGAAAATTTAGCCGCAAAGGCGCGTTTTATTTATTTTTAACTACGAAAGAGCGAGTCAGCCGCGTTTCCGCGCACACGCACACTGACAAGAATTTCAATCAAAACTGGGCGAGCGAGCGTAATTTTTTTTTCTCTGGTCGGTTTACCGCGGAATGCGAAACAGTTGTGGTGAACGTTACGTTTACGAGATATTCTCCGAGTGCCACGCTACGGCAAGTGCGGCATAAGCGGCGATATCGCACGGCGAAAAGACAATGCGCTCCGGACGCTCGCGAGACGTAACGTGGCGGACAGTTAATCGATAGTTTCTCTCTCGGTATTATGCTCACAGGTTCAGAAGAGTTTTGGAATCCCCCGTCACGCTTCCACCAGTTAGCTCGCTTTATTTCGTTTTCAGCGGCGGTCGATTCTCGACGTGCCAAAATTAGGGCAAACTCTTAGACGGTGCGAGACTGATGCGATCACGAACCTCTTAGAAGTTGCTTTTTTCACAAATCGCAAATCTCACAGACAGCTCGGATCTTTGGACGTTGATAGAGTTTTCGCGACAGAAACATTACGATTTTGTTTACAATGGATTCTTCTCAATGGATTCTATATTATATCTAGTTTATAAATTTTCAGATAAGTGAAAGACATGTTGAGATTCGATTTATCGAGATTAAATTTAGACATAATACGTTTAACGCATTATCTCCTTTTTTATTTTCTTATTGAATCAAGCATTTTTTATTTTATATAATCTTTTCTAAAAATAAATGCACTTTAATCAATTTTGTGAAAAATGAAAGAAGCAAATAATTAATTGAAGGGATGTTATATTTTTTTTTTCTGTAAAGTCAACATGGAATACTGCTGCAATACGCGATATTTCCTTTTGGAAACGCTTCGTGCGTTTTTATTAAATCATTCTGAAAATGTGAAACGACTATCGCGTAAGTCAGGTTTAATTACGTTTATAGTCGCGACATTAATTGCAGAGTTGCACGGAATGTTCTGATATCCCAGGTGAACTTTATTCGAGCATACGAAGTTGTAGGAAACGCTGGAGTTTGCATCTCTAATTATACTATATGGGCAGAAAATTAAGTTTCTGATTCGAGCTGCCATCTGTAGCCGTGTTCTAACTGTTTTACCGACAATTGCGTGATACTATTTGCTGATAGTCGATTGAGTCGTATTACGATGACGATAATTATACTAAAAAATTAAGAAAGACATTTTAATATATTAGAATCTATAACGCGAAATTATATATTTTAAATGTAATCTTTTATTAATTTTTTTTCTTTTTTTATATGGATTATTTTTTATACAGCATCGTTAATTCTATAAAACAAATATTTATTTAAGAAATATTTTTGGCATTAATGTATTATAACTTTTAGAATTAGACAACTTTGAAAAAAATTAGTACTATTCAGTATTTTATTTTTGATTCGTAATAGATTTAAAAAAAAATTCAATTTAATATTTTTAATGATTTAAATTCGTAAAATTTGTAAGAAATATTACAGCATGGCGTTACAGTAGCGTTACATTAAGTATATTCGACTTGGTTGTAACAGAAGCGATAGTCCATCGGATTAAACTGGTTTAGTTCTGCGTTCAATATCAATCAGATTCGGCTTTCAATTACTCGCCCGGCTTACTCGAATACAATTTGTATCGGAGCTTTGTATTAATCGACGCACACCCTACACCCAATTTTGCTTTACCCGGGACAGTTTACCCAATGGTTACATCGCTCGTAATAACCATGCATATTGTTTCCCGCCGCATTGAACTTTGAAATTTCGCAGCGCGAAACACTCGTTACTCGTTTTGTACGAGCTGTTATTTCGAAACGTTAATTATAAAATTTACTCACCTGTAATCAACACAGAATCTCCGCGAATCGTGCAACTTGTTCCACCCATAATCGATGTTTTTTTTTTTACGCAATAGGAAAATAACGCAGTTTGCTATAGAATTTGGTAATGTAATTTGCTTTTAATATTTATCGTTTTCACTGTGTGTTTCAACGTGTGTTTTATTTCGCGAAAAGGTCATAAAAAGTAGCTTATGCAAATCAACCTGAAAATATTACTTGCGAAAATATCAAGTCCAAACGACTCGTTTGATTTATTTAATTTTTCCGCACGCACGGATGCGAAATATCGACGGGGAATTTTTATCGTAAGGATAGCAACATTTATCGGCTCTGACAAGTTCCTGTCGTGCGTTTGCCGACGAGTGGAATTTTTTCTTTCACATGCAATGTCAGAAAAATATATCGACAGCCACCGTGGCAGGTAGTGCACGCGAGTCGGCGAGTTCACGTGTGTCCCCGGGCGACTCTGTGACCTGTACGCGAATTGGACGTCTGACCTTTAACCTTCCTCCCGCGCTACCGTGGCACTTTATCCCTGTCGCTTCGCTCACACGCGCCACCCTGAGAGCTCATTGTGCCGGGGTTCCATCGCTGACGCTCGACGCTTCGGATGAAGATTAATCATCGCCGTGAAGTCTACTTGCGGATAAATGCCGCACCCTAGTGCCAACAATAGTATATATAAATGTACATTTTATATGGACGTTAGGAGAGCTCGGATATCTCTCTCTCTCTCTCTCTCTCTCCTCCGGCATCGGATTCTTCAATTAATTACGAGTTATTTTAGACGTATCGTTTCTTAAATGTCAAAGGACCAACAATCCGTGAATTCATTATAAACGACTAATTGTAAGAACGGAATCTTCCGATCTTCTTTCGTGTTATTTTGTTCGCGCGAGTTGTTTCCTTTATTTTCTCATCAATCGGTATTTTTGCAGCCATTGCAAACGAGTTGTTGGTTTCTAACCAAGAGCTAAACTGAGAAAACTGGTATTACTTGTGGGACGTTGCTTCGAAACGTAAACGGAGCGTTGCATCGCGCAGGATGCGGGCATTAATTGCATAACCGGGCATGTCTTTCGCGTGCATCCTTCGATTTGTTAGCGCGTGCAGCTTTCAAGAAGCTTATCTCCAGTGACGAAACAACATCGGGCGTCTGAAAGCACGTTGGCGCCTTATGTATCGTACACAAATCGTCTTTGTTCCCCGTGGAACTCGATCGCTGATTACGACTCCGTTGTGTGCCAGTAGAACGAAGAAATATCGTCAGATTGAAAAAAACGGCAGATGAATAATTCTATTAATAATTTCTTAATTTTATTGACGGTAACGTTCAATCTTACATATTCCGATAAATTCCCTGCGCCTCACATTTCAATTTTATCAATATTTATCGGCTTTTCCTTTTTTCCAAACCGATACAAACGAGACCTTTTTGTAATCGTTAAAATTCCCAATTATACTGTTTGCACATTCGTAAAATATAAAACAGAACATCATTTCGTTAAAGTTAGTGAGAGCGATGACGACTGACCGATGCTCGCGAAAGCCATGCGTCTACGCTTCAGAAGAAGTTGCACGAGATTCGCGTTATCAGAGAAAAACGATAATAATTAAAACGAAGCCGTCGGTACGTTTCGTTGACTCGTTGTATCGTTTATTGAGAAAGTAAATCGTCATTTACGTTCGGGAGGCAGCGCGAAACTTCCGGCACGATGATATCGTTTTTCATGCGAGCGGAAAGTTAGCTCTCAAAGGGAAACCTCCTATTTACGCGGAAAAGTACGTGCGCATCGGCGAGGCCAATTTCCACTGTAGGAAAACCGATAACCGGGAGGCGAATCGATCATTACGGTCACCGTATACGGAACGAACAAATACGGAAACTTCGCTTCTACGGAGACCAACAAGTTGCAGGCTGTAATACCGTTGCGCCGCGAATAATCCGCTCGGCAAGCATTACTCCGTTTCCGATCGCGTACATTTCTCTCGTTTTGCCGTCTCTCGTGTGAACCGTGCGCTCACTAGCGCACTCGCTAAGGCTGTCCGATGGAAAAGTAGTCTTGTGCGCACTTGTAAACAAAAAAATACAGAAAAATATGCTGATGCAGTAACAGTGATAGAAAAAATAATTGCGCACGATGCAATGTTGCTATAATTTCTGTTCCGTTCCGCGCACATGCGCACATTCCATGCCCCCAATTATGCAATTATACAAATTACGATCTTTGTCCCATGATTATTTCTTATCGACCCAGATGCGAGCAAGTCCGTCGAGTTACCTTTCCGTGAGTAATGCGGAAAGTAAATGGTGCAAGTCCATATTGATATCAAGTAATCTCATATAATGTTTCGCCTTTTTTCAAATTCAAACGATTGTCAAACCATTGTTAAAAATATACAATAGTCATGAGACTATAAATATATGTGAATTTATGTAAGAATCGCATAGAACGATGCCACATCCGTCATGCGTAAGCGCCTTTGGATAAGGATTCATTACGGTGATGTTTGCGTACAGGAAGTTTGAGTATAATCGGGGCCGTGACTCGTCATGGTATTACTCAGATTTTAGTTTTATCTTCAGACTCTTTTAACACCCGCTGCTATCCATGAAGGGACTTTTCTGCAGGATATTTATGCGGCGTGTACTTAGCGTTAAATGTAGCTACTTAATATTCATGCAACGCTGAATGAGATTTTCATATTAAACAAGTAAAACTCGTATAAAGGTGACTTAACTCAATTTTATAGAAATTCTTTTTAAAACTGAAATTTATAACCTGATAATAATATCATTATATTCTTATATTATTTTTATGTATTTAATAATATATAAATAGTATTATATACATTATATATTATGGATATCAATCTGTATAGTATACAGATGTACTGAAGATTTATAATTCGCTCTCTTTTTCATATTATATAGCGCAATTAAATCCCCAATAGTGACATTGCTATGATAATTGATGTTCGGTTTAAGACACAAAGTTCGAGTTTCGAGGATACGATTTACTCGGGTATACTCTGACATACTTTGAATGAACTCTGACCGTGCCTTCTACCCTTTGACACACTTTGCCATATCCAACAACGGTCTAGTATTGTATTGGAGTTTACTCTGTTATTGTGAGATATACTAGCTTATCGCAACATAGTTGATATTTCGGTTGGCGCATGTTGGCTTTTCCCTCTGACATTCTGGCATTTCCGTTACCGGCATACCGCATTATGACACTCTCTGTTTTAATTATCGGTACATATTATATAATTTTTATTAATATAAAAATATCTCGCGATTTTTTACGTAAATATTTTTATGTACGTAATTTTAATAATATACAATTCCAGTACATAATTACTGGAATCTTATGCTAGAAAATCTTGTATGATTTCTATACAAATTGTGTAGTAACCATAACTCAATTATAAATTATAATACTGAAGATGAGGGTATACCCTTCATAGTTTATACTTCGTATAAAGTTGCGGGGGCGACAGAAAATGTCAAGTAGGGTGACAAAGCGCCGTTTGTAACGCCGACCTATTTTGAATAGCAAGCTCGGTTGATATAATCCGGTACAAAGAAGGTTCATTAGTCGTATCGTAAGTATATATAAGATTTTCGTTCGCTGCGGCTGGTGGTATATTTCCCGGAATTGTGGCACGAGGTCGACGGATGGAATTTCTTGGATCGGTAAAAATGCTAAACCTCGCGCCGGTTCGCCAGAACGGAAAAACGGAAAAAGCGAAAGAAAGCGACCAGATTCGTTCCGAAAATAAATCCCTGCCCAGACTACGTGTCCCCGTCCCTCGCCCGGTTTAGTGCGAGGCCGTGCTACAAGAGCCGCGCGTCGCTTTTTTTTTTCGCTTGTAAATTCCGCCGGACGTCTGCGCGATTCGAGTTTGCGCCTCTTCTGAATAGAAACGCATTTCTGCTGCGTGAACTCTTGACTGAATGATACAAGTTTAGTTAGCTTCCGTCGATTTCATTCTTTTATGGAGCATTTTATATAATGTATGTATACATTATACGTGCATAATTGTTTTTTTATGCAGGAAGAATATTAAAATTTTAACAAGATTTTTCACTATTTTTTTAATAATTTTCCGAACATTTCTGAAATATTCGTGGTCTACCCTAAATACTGTTATTACGTGTTTTAATTTTGCAACGTAATTTAATATATTTAATAAATTTATATTTTAAAACTGACTAGTGCATAAATAATCGTCTTATCGGCGAAACCTTATTAATCAGAACAGTCGTGAATGTCAGTACACTTTGAACCTATTCGCTGAGCCCTGAGTCCGCGAGTATCGTCGTCCCTTGGCCCCTTTAACGCACGTTTCAAGTCGGCACACTTCCGGCGCAGGATATACGCTATCTCTTTTCGTTATTGAAACGCATCTTTAATTTCCTCAGTTTAAATCGCGCGAATACTACGGAATTATTTCCCGTTATCTTGCGTTCACGTGTCTTGCAATTTCATCGTGCGATTCAATGCAATGAGCGCTCACGGAGCGCACGTGGCTCGCGCATATTGTTTACCATATTATTTCCAGACTCATAACGAATAATTTTCCGGAACCGATATGGCATTTGATTGTCTACAATTTATCCACATTTCATCTATAAATGATCATTTTTGTCCATCTTGCAAAAAATTTTTAATAAATTTACTTAGAAGGGCTAACGTTGAAAATTTTTTGCAAAGCGGACGAAAAATTATTTATGGATAAATGTGGACAATCAAGTGTCATATCAATTTTGTAAAAATTTGCATTTCGGGGTGTCAACTCGGCAGATTTAGTCGTTTGATAATTTTGGAGGCAAACCATATCGACGAAGGCATGTGTCGTGATCACACGACCCAGATCTCTTTCCCCGAGCTTAGACCGAGCTTAGGTTGCAACCTGCCGCTGCTTGCTTGTCTGCCTATGTTCCAAGACGTATCGATGACGTTCGATGCTGGCGCGGTTATACGCTTGACCGATTATGGGTTACGATTGGGCTTGCACGCTGCTGGATAGCCGTTTGTACCGTGCTCGCACATTATCGCACGTGCCCCATGCGAATCCATGACGCGCGAGTGGGCGAAGGTGCGACGGCTTGACTGGCGACCACTGTATCGGCTGTATCGATTCCCCGAAGCGCGGCGACGTATGCGTATTCGCGTGCGTGTGCATACACCGTACGATAGACTTCTCATTCATGCTCCACGACCGGACACACGTGTGCGCGAGTATACGTAGAACCGCGCGTGAGTCAAGTCGTGGAGTAATTCAACAATAAGACTATTTACATTCTTGCTAGGATGTGTTTTTTTAATCGTCACGATAACACGCGATAACGGCGACATATGCATACATACATGTATATCCAGGAATCGTGTATGCAGAAATAACGGGATGCCGTGCTCGAAATCTTGGAATCGTAAACTTTGTCGTTCTTTGCTCTGTGGCTTATCTTATATGCTCCCTTTTCCTTTTCTAAGCTCGAGATGACTTTTTTTTATTTTTTTATGACAGCGATGCGAGAGTATTATACTTAACTTTTTATAGCGAATTTCATTTTAGATATACATATATCGTTCACTCGCGTAATTAGTTTCTTAATTAAAATTGTGTTAAAAATTCTAATTTACTTAAATCGTCTAAAGGATATGATTTTTTTATCATCTAAAGCTTAGTTCGTCGATGAAAGGAGACGTGCTAAAGTTTAATCAGGATGTTATAACTCGTGAGAAGTAACGACAAATGAAGGCACGTCGGCAAATTAATGACGCGACCGGTCCATTTTGAGCGGGGTGTATAAATCGAAGTTGCCTTGAACGATCTCCCCCTCGAGCGGTTGACACTGCATTCTCCTGCTGTATATACGCAAGATAGAACTGTCTCCCGTGCGGCGATTGCAGTAGTGATTAAGTGTTCATGCACGCGACAAAAAATGAACATCCGTGAAGAAGAAGATAGCGTGCTTATCGTGGCGCATACGACGGACAAGTTGTGCCAACTCCAGTTGCTTTTCGTGTCTCGTCCGGCGTGGTCGACGACGCGCCGACCAGTAAACAGTTGTCGTTCGTATTTTGTGACGCGTTTTCAGGACGGGAAGACGCGATCGAAGTGTTTCGTAAAAATCGATTGTGAACTGTGACAAACTCTGCGGTAGTTTCGATAGATTTTTGAGGACGCGGTAGAAGGATTTGAAGATAGCGTCCACTGCGGAGCGTCTTGCTGATAGGTTCCTTTGACATCGTCTTGCCGACCATGAACGATTTTTTCGGGAGCCCTAAGGGCGCTTTGAAGTCATCCTATCGGCTAACACTTCCTGGTAGCGCGATAGTGTTCTTCGATAGTGATACGTCTCTATCCGGCGAGCTGCGCACCTCGAAAGGCGAGAATTTAACAGGCGTAACGTGCGCGAATCACGATGAAGTTCTCAACGATAATTGTTCAGCAATTTGCATAATTGGAAATTAAATTGTTTCCGTTCGATACATCTCTATTTCTGTGCAGAAACATCTGGACGTTATCTCTCTCCTATTTTATGTCGAACTGCGACTTCGTTTGAATACAGTATATTTTACTTCGATTTTGCATACCTTGCGAATCTTTTTCAGGAAATATGTTCGGATTTTTCTCGCAGTTTATAAAATATGGCAATTGTTTTTTTTTTTTCGCTGGAAGGAATATCTTCGTCACCCTTTTCTCTTTCGCTGTCCCTTGGCTGTGATTATTTAAAATGGCCTGTTTTGGCAAGCTTTTTCCTGCATTGGAAACGGTATTTGCGCACTATGCAAATTTATCCCCCCCTCGTTCGATTGGAATGCAGCGATGCTATTTTTGCCTTTCTCTATGACCAACCGACGGTGTCTCCTTTTTTAACGGATTCCGCTTTAGTATTTCCACGGATCTTTCTTGCGCCAGAGTTTTTAGGACCACGCGTGACGCCACGGGCGCCGCGAGAGCGCAGGAAGAACCGAAAATAAAGTAGAGACAGGCGCCGAGCCGCGCTGTATGAATACCGTACTCACTCGCGGAGGTCCCGGAGAGAGAAAGAAATTTTTAGCCGGATGCATCCGCGTGTGTAGCTGCGCCGTAATGTAGACTCCTCGTAGGACATGACTCGGGAGACAGTTTATGCGCTCGCGTTCATCAACGCGCTCTTTCTCCGTTCGTGCAACGCCGTGCGCCGTAATTTATATCTTATCCGACGTTCAGCCTCGCGTTTTTTCGCGCTGTGTCGTTTAATCGCACTTTCAAAATTTACAGGCTCGTGCTTCGTACACTGTGGACATTACGTGTAATTTTTCTAATGTGATATCGAATGATGTATGAAAGTTCTTGATCAATTCTAAGTTGGCCAAGAAATACGCCTACATCATACAAGAATAAGATTTTATGCGTGATTGCCTTCCGTGTAGAATAACGAGATTTCGAAAATAGAAAATTCCGTATGCATGTAGGTCAAAATCAATGTAAGATTCTTTTTCAAGAGAATTTTATATTGTTTCGCACAAGTGGTTTATTTTAGGCTTTAATTATCATTTTTTAATTTTTTAGACTTTAATATCTGTTTTGAATCAACAAATTAAATTCTCTACAATTACGAGTTATTTAAGATGATATTTTTTATTCTCCATTAATTTCATATGACATTTTTCAATTTCCGGCATCGACAGGAAAATTATATGTTGCGACATACGTTAAGCCTTTCTACGTTCCTGAGCGCGTAAATCACGTGACCGCAGCAGGTCGGTCTTTGGCCCTCTTCAAGAATCGTGCACGATTCAGTTCTCCACGAGACGCGACGTATGTGAGAGTGCGCGTATGTCGAACGCGAAACACGATCCAAGCAGGATAATCGCATTAACAATTTTATGGAGGTCGCCGATTCCGTATAGACGTCGACCTCGAGATTATAAAGTTTGCTGCAAGGTCTCGCTCGTGAAACGATAGAATTGCCGCGATTACATGTAGACGAAGGCATTTACGTTAGTACACTCATAAATCCCAGTCGTTCACGTAAGATATTATTTAATGTTTATGGCGCAGTGTTCAATTTTTATGCGACTCGAAGTTTGCAAAGTGTTGTCTGATGAGTGAGTAACGTGAGAACGTAACGGTGAATTGTGAACATTTTTGAAAAATAGGTATGGACGTTTAATCTGGTAGTACTTGTTTCATTGGCTTGTTGACACGGTGAGATATGACGTCTGCAGTTCGATTTGCGTAATGACGTCAGTGAAGGAACCACGTGGATGTAGAGTGCAATCAGACGTCCTATAATTTCGATTAAATTATCCGAGTTGATTATTCGCGATGTTGAAACATACGAGCAGGACTGGACGACCTCGGATAGTTGTAAGAAAACGGAAAGGACGTTCGTTGTCCAGAAGCTGGCCTGGTACACCGAGAACTCTATCGATCGTGTCGTCCGAGGTAAAGAGCCCATCTGATAGTCTTGAAAAATCAATTTATTACGAGTAAATTATATGATGAAAGTTTCTTGTTGTAACTCGTTGATATTTACTGCGAAATTTAAAAGTATATTTGCGCGATAGTTGCGCTAGTTATTGAAAAAATGTTTTCAATTTAGATCACTTTTTGATGAAAAATATTCAAATTATAAGTAAGTTGTATAGAGAAATACTTATTACACGATTTTATGTTACTTTATAAAAATTTATTTTCTCATCTTTAGGTTTTATTTCCTTTTAATTCAATTTAGATTATTATAATTATGCAGAACGTATAATTGAATTGCAGAAATTCTGTGTACCTATTTCATTAATTGTAATAATCAATTACATTAAGTGAAAATAATAAAAATGAAAACGCATATATATATTTATATATACATTACTGAGAGAGCATTATCAAAAGTGCAGTGCAAAGTAGAATGGACTAGATAAGTATTTCATTCAACGTATTTCACAACAAGCATCCGCTGCGGATAGAGCGCGCGATCTTTTATCTTTCATAATGATTTTAATCGCTGGCTTTATCTTCTTCCGTTGAGGAAACAGTCGTTTATTTCATATCAGGTTTCGATTACATACTGATATCTTGATTCAGGCCGTCTATTCCTCTTAATTGATAACCTTGCGTACGGGGAGATAGGAGCGATCGCATCTACGAACGAGGTCATTAACGCTCGGCTCGAAATCGGTAAGGAACGTAAAGAATAACGAGGAGGCAAATTACATTGACATCCCGTACATCTTGTTCAATGTACACGCGTTTGTGTACACGTGGACATATATGTCGCCTACGCGCGCAGGTCGAAGGTCCCACGCAGAGATTGAGCGCACAATGTAGGAGACCGACAAACGGAATGAATGAGAGCGTATAATTGAGAGAGTATTTCACGTTTAATCGTAGTTAACTGCTCGCAAAGAATGGCCAATACTGCAAGTAAATAATGTTCTTTTATCTCGAGATATTACTTCATCTTGCACTTTGTTTTTTCTTATTCTTATAAAAATTTTATTCCTAACAGAATATTGATTATATGTTCACGTTGATGCTTAAAATTTTGACTATTATGTATTTAATATATATCTTTAATTGTTTTATGAGAAACGTATATTTTTACTGAATTGATTAAATTGATTAATAGGAATGCAGTAAATGAAATTTGATGAAAATGTAATCATACTTTTCCGACACGTCGGCGCTGAATGCGGTATAATTAAACACATTGTAAAACGTTTTGGCTTAAATAATTCACCATTGTTTTGCCGTCATACTTAATATGCGATAATTGTTTACAATTCAGTCATTACGTCAGAAACATATGCACATTCTGCATTCGTTCGTTTATACATTGCCTCACGATTGCGTTATCCTTTCGATTGCTGATTATGAATATTACGCGTGCCTTTAGAATCAAATGTTATTAAACAGAGAGGAGAGAAGAAGGGAGGCTATGATTGTGTGCGGAATACGCTATTTGACTAGCTATTGTACGAGACCGTTAATGTTGACATAATGTCGGGATTAGTTTGCGATTCTTTTCATAATTACATAGGACAGAATAAATTTGCTTGAATCATTCGGAAAAATGCGCAAGTAACGCATTATATCATTTTTCATACGATAACGAACAATACAGTACGTTGGATTTTTTTTATGCTACAATATCTGCGATGAAATAAAATGTCGAATTGGAATGTCAGCTCATTCGATCGATCGATCGATCGCCTTTGGAAACCGAACTTTCATCCCGAAATTGGCTAAACATTCATTGCAACAATCGAGTCGTGAGGGAGTGGTTCCGTGAATGGAACGTATAACCAGCATATCTACCGGAAGTCCGGCCTACGAGTTCCGGCCCGAAGCGCACTCGTCTCATTGTCTTTTTCATCCTTTTTTTTTCGTTGCTGTTCAGTAACGAATGCTGCTGCCTGTCAACCGAAAAAGTGACTATCGCGTAAGGGTAAAAAGCAGCTGACATTGTCGTAACCGGCTGATAATTAGAAGCTCGAAGTGGCAACTATTTGATAACAATGTAATATCCAATTAATAGCAGTAATTTTTTCATAAAAAATTTATGAAATGTATTGTTAATTAGAACAGTTATTAGTTTTTTTTGCGTTTTTGTCGAAAAATATATCATAAAATATATCGTAAATATATTAACATATATAAAAAAATATTTACAATTTTAAATAAAATTGTTTTGGTTTTATCAATTTTTAAAGTAATAGCGGGATACACTCTATAAATGTAATATTAATTGTACGACATGACGATTTTTTTATGTATTGCACAGAGTGTAGAAATAAGGCAGCTGCAGCACTCGGCGCATCCGCAAATTAGATTATCAGCATACGTCCGTAGGGATATCCGACGCCATATCGCGTAGAACTTATTTATTGTTATCTTTGTATAAATCGTGATTAATATTTTATCAGTTGTTCTGAGCAGTCGTGTATACGCATACACCATAATTTAGTTTAAAAGTAATAATCAACGTATAAGATTAATACGCCAGATACAGAAAAGTACAGTATTAATTATCCTACAATTGATTGATTTCATTATGATTACATTTGTAAAAAAAATGACAGTAGAATTTCTTGAAGATATTGCTATTATTTTCATTTGAAATTTTTTTTCTCTATTTAATTTGCGATAAAGCTTGTTTTAAACAAAAATATAATATTATTAATAGATTTTTAGTGGATAAATGGGGGAATGAAGAATAAAACTCGGGAGCAGAAATGATAAACTAAAACTTACTTAATTAACTTCAAACGGATTATTTCTTTAATGTAATTTTACTTTATGATTTATCTATAGAGAGACGTTTAGTGAAGATTGAAAGATTGTTTAAGTAAATGGTTTGCAATCAAATTTTTGATAAGAAAGATTGAATACTAAAGTAATAAAATCCATAAACAACAATATTGATAATATCTTTAGAATATATCTATTGCGGTTATAGTGTATTGAACGATTACAATTAAGAAACGTTAACGTTATACTTGCAAATTGACAATCAATCATATTTCGATAATTATTCAAACATTTTATTATAAATACGTGCATAATCACCTAATGACCAAGATTGATATATTAATAAATTATACGCGCGGTACATAATTTATTTATAATTCACTTATCAACTTGTAAATCAATATGTCTTTTGCAGATCGACTACCCGGAAGTTCATGGCGGAGGGAGGATGCATCGACCACCGCATCCCAACCCCATAACCGACCATCGTCACGTCAACCTGGTCTTTGATGACACGGTAAATATTTCTCTCTTTTTTTACTTATTTATGACAATCTTGTAGCCATGATTTCTTCTCGTACTCATTATTTGCTCTCTGAACAAATAATGTCTAATGTCATTTCGACTTTGTATTGGAGTTTAAAAACGAGGAAGGCCTTCTTCTTCAAAGCCCTCTGTTTGTTTCTCATAAAATACTCTTGTTGTCGCAGGTATTTATTGTTATACATATATGACTTCTTTTTCATAAACTATTATTCTATTACCATGTAATAAGTTATTAAAATCTAAAGGGAAGCCTTCCTTTTTTTTTCTGAATCTACACTTATCACGCACGACGCATAGTCCTCCTAATTGAAGAATGATGCAATTATTTTTATCAAAATCAATGCTGGGTGATATAAGCTGTGACGTGATATCAGTTCTAGGTGTATCAGTACGTAGATGCATCCGAATAAGTTTAATAAGTTTGATAATCAGGATTTGATCGGTTTGATATGAAACGCGGGCGGCAGAGTACCTGCAGAACCGACCTTCCGGCGGGCAAGAAGTTGAATGGGAGAGGCAATTTGGAAAGTAGTGTGTGGCTCGGGACAAAAGGAAAAGTGAGATACACGGGCACGAACGACATAACGGGTCGTATAAATCATCCGTCGGGTCGGACAGTGGCCTTTGAGCGGTTACTATCCGTTGCTGGATGGATGCTTTGAGCGGACCAGCAGTGGCGCGTCTCTATCCTCATCCGCCTGCCCTCTTCTCTTTCTCTCTTTTTCTCTGTCTCTTCCTCTCTCGCTCCGTCGTTTTCCTCTCTTTCTCTCTCGCTCCTTTGCGACTCCGATCGACCGTCCGTCGACTCCTTAAGCGTATTTCACACGATCGCCCAACGGTGACTTTCTATAGAGAGAAAGAGTGAGAGAGAGAGAAGCCTCTTAAGATCAATTCAGGTATCGTTATTGGCGTCAATTTACGTCATTGTTTGTTTATTGTTCCGCATGGCGATTAACTAATCGCGAAGGTTGATGAATATTAATCGCGAGAGCATCGGCGCGTTCTTTCTCGAGCAGCCACTCGAGCGTGCTCTGCAATATTCTTATGACGTTGCATCGGCCGCTGACATTCGCGTGGGTATGCAAATCGAAGTAGGCTGCATTACGTATCAGCCCTTATCGTATTTTTAATCTCAGTTATTTTTGTCACGCCTTGTCATAATCATTATCTACCGAATACCTACATTCAAAGTGATTATCGTGAAATTAAGTATCTTTTCTATTTTTCATCTTTTTTTTCGAACGTTTTGTTCATTATTTATCAATAAGATTTGAAATGAGAGTTTTATTAACTTCAGTTTGAATTTTTAAGCTTATACAGCTATGTATAACAAAGTAATCCCATTATTTAATTAAAAACAAGTTAGTGTTTAACGAGTTGCGATGGGTTTTGCGTCAGCTTGATATAATATACATAATATATATATTATAATTATAATTTTTATGTATTTATAATTTTTATATTTATAATATAATGTATAATTTTTTAAAAATTTAAACGTGGGAGAGTTTCATGCGTCACAACCTTTACTCTTCTCTTATGTAAACTAATTATTCATAATCATTCAGTGTCAAATCACTTCCAAATCCCATCAAGTAATCACCTCCCACACGAGATGGACGGTTATTTAAAATCTCATTATTTAAATTCTCTTCCGCTGTACGCAATTTATATTCAATCCTTTTCTCTTAGCATATAGTAGTATGCCCTATTAATACATTAATACATTAATACATTATTCAGATTGTTATTATAGAATTTTTATTTTGTTTTTAACTTTCCTCTGAAATTCTATTTGCGTCGCGCAATTGTTGTAGCGCGAGGTCCAGTTCTCTAACAGTTTTATTATATTATGTTAACAAGGTAGGACGCGTCTTCATATAACGGCTGCATAGCCTGCATGTAAATATTGAGATTATAAAGATGCAAATCCGTACCGCGTTTACGAGCTACTGCGAAATTACGAATACTGGGACAGGATATACCGAGAGATACGTGTGTGTATTCAGTATAAATTTCAGTAGAAATTTAATTTAATCCCCATGCAATATGGACAACAAAATTTCATTAAACTACCAGGTATCGTTCCGACCTTATGTGGGCAACAAAATTTAATTTTCCAGTCAATGTCAAGATAATTTTTAATATGTCGATATTAACTCCGTTTCATATAATTCCTCCTTTGATCTCTTTCGGTTTATTTCACGGATTACTTTGATGACTCCGTATAACGCTGAAATATATTTTGTTTTATTTTCCGCACATTTTAAACTCTGTTGAAATCATATGTAAATTTTATGTATTATAACAAATTATTTTATACAGTAACTCCAACATGATTATGTTGAAAAAGCAATTAAAATATAATTTGAATTTTTGACGTTTCTCACAAACCTAAAATTATGGTGCCAATTTGGTACCTGCAAGAATCGGATTTAATTCCACAGCTTCGATTGCGTTTGTAATCGAGCATATTCACGGGTAAAACGATCAAGAGATCCACATCGAATTCCTTTAAAAAAAAAAAAAAAGGTTAAAAGAGAAGGAAAAAAAAAAAAGAAACGGAATCGCGCGTGGAAGCTACAGGTGGCCCGGTATCCCTCCTTCCCCGCTGGGTGACGTGATGCGCCCCCTCCGTTAACACGGACCTGAGGAGTTGCTCGCGGCTCGCGGCGCGGCGGGTCACGTGACTACGCCGCGATCCGAAGGGAATGCCAGCAGCAGGCAGCACGGCACGACGCGGCAGGGGCAGGGTGTGCGGGTGACGGCGGGACGAGAGACGAGACGAGGCAGTCGTCCTACGTTCGCTAAGCTGATGACCGGCCGCGACGACAGTCGGACGTATCGTCACGAGTCTTGTGCCAAACCGAAAGACGTGTTCGTTTCCACGCGCGTTGCGTCTTTCGTCTTGCGTCTTGCGTCGCGTTGTGTCGCGGCACGCCAGTGAGAGAAACACGATCGAACGAGGTGGACGAGGCGCGTAGGAAAATGCTGCCGCGTCTCTTAGCTGTGAACACGTCGTCGTCGGATCTGTCGTGATTCTGTCTCCGCCGAGAAGGAGAAGGGGAATAACAACAACGACGGCGACGAGGATCGCGGGTGCCGCTGATCGCGATGGACGCGTTCGGCGTGTATCAAGTGAGTGCCCCTCTCTGTCTCTCTGTGTTGAAGGAGATATACTCAAAATGGCCTTGGCTCTCCCTCGCTCTCCTCGCCTCCCGCTCTCGCGGGCTCTCGCGCCCCGTTGGGAAAGCGGGTTCTCGCGGAGAAGCGGCCGCGGCCGACCCTCGCGATGCCTCGCGATGACATGACAACAGCCATCGTAGGTGTCTTGTTTGGATGACGGCGATGTATATGGACGCGCGCCGAGATACACCCGCATCCCGACGTACGGGTGCCGCGTATATGCATGCATGCGTGCGTGCGTGATGTCATGTCGCTGTGACCTAACCTAACCGCGGATTAGAGCCTGTCCCAATCACGCCCATTCCTGGTATTTCCTACTTCGCGCTAGCGAAGCGAGCGGCGTCGTCGTCGTCGTCGTCGTCGTCGTCGTCGATGTTTTTGTCTTTCGCCTAGAGCTATGCAGGTACAGGTTATCTCTGATGTTCAGGAACAGCATTTCAGGTCGTTTTCGTCGATCTTCCTTGCGGAGCATCGTTTTCGATGATACTTGAATGTATTGTTATTGTTATCGCAGTCGTTTGATTGATGATCTAGGGGAGAGTTAGGATAGATGGGACAAATTGTTACTACATGCTAATATATTTCACATCGATATGTTTTTATCATTTATGCAACTTGTCTAAATATGCTTGTGGGACAGATGAATTTCTTATTGATATGTTATCCAAGTTTAATGTTTTCCAAGTCTTGTTTCTCTTTACTCTGTTGCTAACTTTTATCATAAATATCTCTTTTGAATGTAGTACATGTATCATTACGTGTAGTATATACTCATACAATCCTTCATACAACAGTATATGATAGAGATTAAAATTTATATTTTATGGTAAATCCTTTAGATAGTTGCATTTTGTATTCAAAATGTTATTTTATATTTATTTATATAGTTATCTATAATAAATGTACAAGACATAAGAATAAAATTTATTAAATTAGAAAGTTTGATATGAAACTTTTCTACTTGTGACGGCCGTTTGTAGATTATAACAAAATGTAGAAAAAAATTGGACATAAATCTTTAAGAAATTTAAAAATAACTAATAAATTAGAAATTTAAGTACTAATGAAATGTTTTCTTTTTAGTTCTCACAGGGCCTCACAGGCAGGCCGGAGCTTTATCAGAAATCCAATAGAAGCAGCCATTCGAGTGACACAAGCTCAGCGTATAGTGGGTCCGACACCATGACATCTGTACAAAGTTCGTTAGATGCGGATCCCGATGAAGTGGATCTGTCGGGTCTTGTGGAATCCATTGTTGATAGCGATGAAGAAGAGGATCTGGCAGAGAGCATGGATGTAAGTGTCATGTTTTATTATACTATTCTCTAGAGATGTAGTAGATGTAATTCTAATTTCTTCTGTTGTGATATTTCAGAGTTTAACGGTGCGCGATCCTGTACGAGAATGTTTAGAAAAGGATCCTGTTGAGAGAACGGAGGACGACATAGAGACGCTTTTAGAGTTCACGCAACAATTGAAAGCTTTCACAAACATGACTTTGGCTGTTAGAAGAGCGCTGTGCGCTGTAATGGTATTCGCGGTGGTCGATCGTGCCGGTATGGTGGTTTTAAATGACGGCGAGGAACTCGACAGTTGGAGCGTGCTGATCAACGGCGCTGTCGAGATTGAGCACAGCAATGGCGAGATTGAACAACTCGGCCTCGGAGATAGCTTTGGTATCTTGCCTACTATGGAGAGGCTGTTACATCGCGGAGTTATGAGAACAAAGTTCGTAATGTGACTCTTCCTTACTTTTGTATAGACCTAGAAAGGTATAGGAAAGCAAAAATGTCGTTTTCTATCGCAGGTGCGACGATTGCCAATTTGTATGCGTCACGCAAGCAGATTACTTTCGAATACAGCATCAAGGAGAGGAGAATACCAGGAGACATGAAGAGAATGGAAGGGTGATACTAGTGACTGAATTGCGAGGCGCTTTGGATGGCGCAGCCCGAAGAGGTCATGTGGTGATTCGAGGGACGCCAGAGCGTTTAATGTTACAGCTCATTGAAGAAAACAGTATTACGGATCCTACTTATGTGGAAGATTTCTTATTAACTCATCGAACGTTCATTGATAGCCCGTTGTTAGTCGCAAGTCAATTGCTGGAGTGGTTTGATCAAGCCCAAGTGCGAGATCGTGTTGCTCGCGTCGTGCTTTTATGGGTGAACAATCATTTTACTGATTTCGAGACTGATCCAGCGATGATGGAATTTTTAGAAGCATTCGAAACCGGACTGGAAAGAGAGAAAATGTTAGGACAACAAAGGTAAATTCCTGTTACTCTCTCTTTTTTTTTAAAGAAAATATATTAAATTATATTGAGAAAAATAATTATTACTTGTAACTGATTATTTGATTTCAGGTTATTAAATATTGCATGTGCGGCAAAAGCGAGAACGCGGAACGTAACATTAGCTAGGCCAAACAGGGACGAAGTCCTAAATTTTAGCATTTTAGGAGGATTTGAGAGAGGTTTTGGTATATTTATCTCAAAAGTTGACAAGAGATCTAAGGCTGAAGATGTCGGTTTAAAGAGAGGTGACCAGATTTTGGAAGTGAACGGCCAAAGTTTCGAGCATGTAAATCATGCGAAAGCTCTCGATATTCTGAGAGCTTCTACGCACCTTAGTATAACTGTAAAATCTAATTTGCTTGGTGGGTTGAATTTATAAATTAGAAATAATAAAATTAATAATTTTTCTTTATTTTTAATTATTTGATCTTACAGCTTTTAAAGAAATGCTGCAAATGCCAGACAATTCCCCAAGACCTCGAGGTAGAACAAATAAGCCGGAAATACCCAGGCTTCAATCGGATCCACGAGTTAGATTATCAACGCACGTGGATCCTCTGACCCCTGTGAATCCTTTAAATCCCATGATTGGTGGAGTACCGTTATTAATTCCGGATAACAATGTATCGCCATGCAAAGATGCTAAAAAAGAACATAAAGGATTTATGACTCTTGGACCTAAACGACGATTACAGAAAGCACTTATGAAAATGAACATACTGCCAAAGAACACGATCAAGTGAGTGCATTGAAGCTTGTTGCACAAGTAATAATTAAGTTTTACGTAAATCCTTTGCTGACACAAAATACTTTTTAATTTTAACAGCGACGGTGTACACGTGGATGATCCTCTTGCGCCACCGCATACACCACCGGGAACAACAGGGCTTACGCAAACCACTACTAATCTATACCATTCGAAAAGTAATCCAGATCTTACGTCGCTTTATTGTTACGACGATTTGAGGGCAAACGATTATCCTGAACATGTGCTCAAAGTATATAAAGCTGATCAAACCTGCAAATATCTCCTTATTCACAAAGAAACGACAGCACATGAGGTAAGTAAATTTTTATTATTGAAAAATTAAATAACAAGAAAAATATGTGTAGGTTATGTATAAAGATGCATCAATTTTTTGTAGGTGGTCATGCTTGCACTTCAAGAATTTGGCATAACAGAAAGCAGTTCAAATTTCTCTCTTGCGGAAGTGAGCGTTGCAGAAGGTGGTATGATCAAGCAGCGTAGATTGCCAGATCAATTGCAGAATCTTGCGGAACGAATCGGATTGAGCTCTCGATACTATTTGAAAACTAACGGAATTTCTGAAACTTTGGTAGCTGATGATCAAGCTCCGGAACTCATTCGAGAGTCTCTAGTACACTTTTTGCAATTGAATGCTGTGGAGGTAGCAATACAACTGACTCTACAAGACTTTAGTATATTCAGGTAATTTGATACTTCATGAAATGTATAAATCTGCACCTGTTGCAAATTGCATCTGTTGTAATTTGCATTTGATTACATCGTTGCAGACAAATCGAATCCACAGAGTATGTGGATGATTTATTTGAATTGAAGAGTAGGTACGGTGTACCTATGCTCAGTCAGTTTGCAGAACTAGTCAACAGAGAAATGTTTTGGGTTGTAACAGAAGTTTGTTCCGAACATAATCTCGTACGGCGCAGTAAAATTATAAAACAATTTATTAAAATAGCGCGTGAGTATATTTGGAATTTTTTTTTTATTTTACCTCTTAGGCATTTTATATCTATAATATTTTCTGCTTTTCTGCTAGGCCAATGCAAGGAGTGCAAAAATTTCAATTCCATGTTTGCGATTGTGTCCGGTTTGGGCCACGGCTCAGTATCGAGATTAAGAGCTTCGTGGGAAAAACTGCCAACCAAATATCAAAGATTATTCAGCGATCTACAAGAATTAATGGATCCCAGTCGTAATATGAGTAAATATCGGCAATTGGTGGCGTCTGAACAAACGCAACCACCGATAGTGAGTAATCCTTTATAACAAAATTATCTTTCATTGACATTTATTATTTATATTATTTACTATATATTTCTGTAATTAAAACTAGTACTATGATGATTTTAAATTATTACTAACGAGTTAAATGATTATTTTAGATACCTTTCTATCCGGTCGTGAAGAAGGACTTGACCTTTATACATCTTGGTAACGATTCGAGAGTAGAAAGTCTGGTGAATTTCGAAAAACTCAGGATGATTGCGAAGGAAGTGAGAACATTAACAAATATGTGTTCTTCACCCTATGATTTACTCACTATGCTGGAAAGGGGCGGACAACCACCAAGTTCGGCGATGGTAGCTCTGAATCAAATGACTACTGGCAATCAAGGTGGTGAATTTCTTATTCTGTTTTCTGTATCAAACTCTGACTTGGTTTCTAAATACAGTATTTGTACATCTGTGTTATAGGCGGCCAAACTGCGACAGTAAAACGACGGAAGAAATCCACGGCTGCACCAAATCCGAAGAAAATGTTTGAAGAAGCACAAATGGTCCGAAGAGTGAAGGCCTATCTCGCAAACATGAAAGTGATCACCGATGAGGAACGGTTGCATCAACTTTCTGTCGATTGCGAACCGCATGCAGGAGCCGTTGCAGTTGCAGCTGCAGTACCGCTGGGCGGCAGTCGGGGAAGAAGACATCCGTCGCCTACTCTGTCGACTACCAGTAGCGCCAGTAGTACCAGTGAAGGCAGAAAGAGTATACAAGGTGGTGAATCTCTACAGCTATGCTATAATAAATTTCTTTAAAGATTTTTTTTATAATTTGTATGAATATATGGGTTTCTCAGGTACAAAATTCGGCGCTGCGTCGCCGCAAGCAGTTAGGAAGATGTTGGCTCTGTCCGATCCTCACAAGACACGACCATATCAACCTAAGCACTGTCCACCGCCATTACCTGTCCCAGGATTGGCATTGCATTCGAGTGGTTTGGAGCCTAGTCCAGGTGCACCTAGAAGAGTAGGATCCGGCAGCAGGGTACCAATGCACGAACGATCCCACAGCGATACTCCTGCCAGTCTGCCGCCGCCTGTCGATCTTAGCGCGGAGAGCAGTAGTGTAACTAGTTTGAGCAATCTCCAACCGTTGAGGAAAACCTTGACAAGTGGTGAGTACAATTTTTTTTCTTTATGAAATGGTTTGAAGCGAGATGCTGTCCGGTATAGTGATACGTTCTTCTCTAGGTTTTTCTACAGATACGTTTAGACGGATTATTCTGTCTAAATAGATATTAAAGTTTTATTTTGCGGTAAATAATTTTTAATAGATTTTTATTTGTAACTTTCTAGATCGTGTTGACAGACTGATAGATTGTTAATTGATTATAAATATCGTCTTAGTAGAGACACGCATCTCGCGAAGCACCATCACGCACTTTCATTGCTCGTAACATACACTGGTCAGGTCTCGCAACAAGGAGTCTCATTATTATGCACGCTGCACCGCCGTTTACGCAATTCATAAATGTTCCATGTTATTTAGTTGATCCATATATACACGACACTCACACACGCATCTTGTATGCCGATTACTATAACGCGAGCTTTTCTTTTTGAATCAGACGTCATGGCGTCGTGCCTCGAATCTAACTCCAGAACGAACTGCGGCTTCGACTCGGAGTTCTCATACCATGGGACATACGAAGTCGTATTTTAATAAGATTTACAGCGCTGCTTTACACGCATTTAAAGTAGAGAAAATAGTTAATAAATTCTGAGAATTTTAATTCATAAATGTTATTAAAATTTAAAGAAAATTGCACAGCCGTAGTCTAAATTGTACGTTAAATTAAATGAGCATTAATTTCTACACGTCGTATAGAGGATCAATAAATATCATCGGTTACAACTTTAACATGGCGTACAGTCGCGCTCATAAGATATACTTGCTGATTACGCTCTGCTAATGATGTAGGTTGTACATACTTGTAGACAGAAAGAAATATATAAATAGGCGAGAGACGTGCACGTGGAGTGTGGCGAAGTGATTAGCTTACGTTAGGTTCTCGCGCCGGCTCTCTCTTTATAAGACAATTTACTCTAGCTCTAGAACAAAAAGATACGGATTACGCGAATGAGGCGACGGAGCGATTAGACAATAGGGTCGTTTAGTCGATCGTATAATCAGGGCGTAATCTCTCGGTTAGAACGTGTGTAGTGATAGAAGTGTCTTGGGAACCTGTGCGTAGGTTCGGTGACGAGCAGTGACAGTGGTCATAGCACTCAGCTGGACAGCCACAGCGGGAGCAGCGTGGAAGCGGGCGGCAGCCCACCGCCACCGCAAAGACGGCACTCCGCTCTGCAAGGTACGTAATTGAAAAAACACGAGAGTGAAACGAGAGAACGGATTATGGCCGAGTGTGCTCGTGTGCTGTTCCTCTTGCCCGATCCGTAGAGACACACCGTAGTAGAGTAGTAGAGACATAGTAGTTTCTTACGCGGTGTCCGGTGCCGCCGCGCCGGGCCAGAAATCGGCGGACCGGGAATCAAATTTCTCTCAACGCGTTCACCACGAGAGCTGGATATACTTTTACGATGTGAGATGACAGTTGTTTACACACCCATTCGTTGTTTTTATATTATTTCATATTGACTTTGGTTTTTGCATTATCTGTTTTTATGTTACCAGATGATTACGTGTCAGTTGTTTTGTATTTGAGTGATATAGTACTATTGATGGTATTTAGAATCAAAACCAGTGTGTTATAATTTTGGTGTGTCTAGATTTCGATGCTATCGACACGTGAAAGTGATCGTATTCGATGCTGTAACTTTGAAAATTAAATCGATCGAAAATTCAAAATAACTAATACCTATTCTTGAATATTTGCAATAGCAACTTGAGTTTTATAAATACGCATATCATTTTAATTATTGATCTATCGAGTATTGAATATTAGTAGTTTCTGTTTATGTATTATTTTATTATTTCATGTAAAAAAAATTATTTATGTCGGTGGCTAAATTTTATCACTGAAAAACGTATGTCCCATGGCCATGTGTCTTCAAGTGTTAAACGAACAGTTGTCAGACAAATATATAAAGAATTAAATGTCATTAAATATCGCGTGCCAAATATTACGTTTTTGTATTGATATTCGCGTCGTCGAGCGCTGCGTATATAGCATAACAACTGTGCTTTTAATCGCTTCTTAAGATTCCGCCGCTTCTGAGATTCGCTTTACAGCTTTACTACTCGCTTGATCACGCAGGCGGTGTTTCATGCGTTCGTCGTCATGATCGTGCGCTTTTGAAAACGCATTTGCATCGCAAATAAAGACGATTCGTTCCGAGGATCTCTTTACGTCTTCAGTAACGGCACAAGTTTGTAGATTTTGTAAAAAAAATATGCCGTATGTGGCCTCTGTATGGTGCAGGGTCTGTTATAAGAGGCGGAGCACCTCCGTTTCCTCACGCGGTAGCAGTGTTACCTCCGCTTCCTGCCAATCAGAATCACAACCACAATCATCATCACCACCATCACCACCACCAACATTATCACGATCATCATCTTCATCATCACCAACCCCCAACTCCTCAAGGTGAGTTCGCGACTGTCTGCCTGTTTCGTTTGTCTGGTCTGCATCAACTCCGTGCATTGATCTTGCTTTGTCCCTGCTTCCTCGAAGGGGAGAGGGGAGATATATTATTTTAAGGATATGAAAAGTATGACTCTCATGCATGCGAAACAACGTGTCGGAGTATTGCGAATGTAGTAGAAAATAATCTTGTTGATCTTTAAACAGCTTGAGCTTTATAACTCGACGGAGATGCCTTTCTCGAGGAAAAGCGTTGTTTGGTCTCTGATGCGTGACGTTGACGTGCGTGTAACTATTAATTATCGAACGAGTCTGTTGGTCCGCACGCTGGTGACAAGTGTAGCACTATCGTTCGTTTCTGATGTGACCTAGAAACGCAACGCGTTTACGTCGAGCTTGCTCCATTTGCGTAGTTGCGTGTATACTGTAGTATTAGCGAAGATAATTGAGCGTTCTTTTCAGGATATTGACTATGTAAAATGGTATATCTGTGTGCTTCTTTTCTTTGGGCAGGTTGTATGGCGGATAGCGATGAATGTTTTTTAGCGATTACCATTAAATTCGTTTACCTCTCGTGGATCTCGGCTGTAAGCAAGCGGGACTATCTTTTATTTCTTTCAACAATTAGTCGAATGTTAACTAAGTAACTTCTTTTATAGAATTTATTTTTAAAAGAAATGACGTTGAAAATGACGAAAGGAATTTTCAAACAATATAGTTTTCGACATATTGTGAATATTGACAAAAGAGGCGATAACAATGAATGTAATGTTGCAAAAGCGCAAATTCCATTATAAATAGAGACTGACATAAATATAGAATGCTATAAAAATAAGAAATTTAAAATTTTATTCAATTTCTCATTTTTTGATTGTAATTTATTTTACAGGAATTTCAGTGTATTTAACCTCTTATATAGAAGACTTTCAGTTTTTTTATGTCTCGGATAATTCCATTAATTAATTAAAATTCTAACGAACACATAAGCGAGTACAAGTTTGCTCGATACTGTTGATACTCTCGCTCGTTTACAAACGCTACATCCGCGGTGGCAGGCGAACGTTGCTTTGTCGACGAGGTGGAGGATGTTGAGAAGGCGAGAAAAGGCGGCGTGAAACGAAGAGAAAGAGATCGAGAGATCGAGGGTTTTCAGGTACTACGGGATTAGGAGTAAACATGGGCCTAGGGATGCCAGCCCCGCTGCCACCGCCCGGAGCGGGGAGCACGACCATAATGACGACGATGGGTGCTATGGCGGGGAACATGACATCGTCGATGCGATCAGGCATGAGTAGCACACCGCAATGCCGTCAACCACCGGCGTACAAAGTCGTGCAGCAGATGGCGAGATTGCACAGACTCGGTCGTGCTAACAGCCACGAAGGGGTCACCTATCGAAGCACCGATCACGAAGATGGTACTACATCTAGCCAAATCGCTCTACCGTTCACACACGGTTCACACTCACCCTCATATTACACATTCGGTTTACGCTCGTTGAGGCGAGCACATATCTTTTTTACGTTCTCTCGTTGTAAACATTCACGCACAGCGAGGAGTGCTGTTTTGTTGACTGCGAAAGCACTCTGTCAGCTCACTACTGTCGGAATAGCTTTCGTAAAAACTGTATTTTCACAACCATCAATTCACAATGTTTTTATTAATTTTTCTTGTTCGAAGTTTTTCATCGTGCGTGCTATTGAAAATGATTATCTTGCTATGCATTTTCAATTTTTATGTATTTATTTAAACAGATATAACGATATGTTTAAAACTACTGTCTCTTCTTCTTCAATATATAGTATTAGTTTGCAAGCTTTTTTTCTCAAACTTTTTCTGAATAATCTTTTCTACTTTTAAAAAAGATTTAATGTATGACATAATTGAAACGAAATCTTCAACACAATTATGAACACATCTTGACCACAATGTAATTATAGATATAATGATAATATTAGCGTTAATTGACTGATATTACGTGATTATTAGTACCTATAGTTATTAGTACATATAGTGTAAATAAATACTATAGTTACTTGTAAAATGAACGAAATGCTTGTACAATATGTTTGTAAAGTTTGTGTTTAATCAATGTAATTGTTATGTAGCACATTCATAGTCACATAATTTCGTGATGCATAATCATATTCGTTTGCATTATGTCGATATTTATGTTAGTGATCATTGCATAATGCACTAGCTTGCCTATCATCCTTAAATTTTGTATTAAAATGTTATAATATTAAATTTAGCGATTTGTTTACCTTTTGCGTGATGCCGAAGCATGGTTTGCTGCTTGTCCATGTCGCACGTTTTAATCTGTTTTTCATTTTTTGTTTGCATCAATTGTTTATTTCTCCTGAATTGATCTATTTTTAAATAATTAGATTTAAAATTTTAGAAAGAAGTGCAATACGTTATATTTATAAGCATCACATTAGCGAGAGACTCTAATACCTAAAGATATAGAAAATATAAATTGTTATATACATATGCGTAAAACAATTTATAAGTTACGTAATTTTTGAAAGTATTTTCTATATCACATTATCATAGCATAGAATTTCTAGCAACAGTTTTGTAATTTTTAGTACGTAATCTTGCGTTAAATCGATCACAGTAATATTGTATTGTAATATTTTTATAAATTTTGCTTCGACTTGAATCAATTTTATTAAATCGGGCAGATTTAATAATGCACGCGTTAAAGTATATTGATCCAAATTAGAGTTTTTCGTATTCCGATCATTTGGCACTTCAGTGTGTCATTTACTAAAATGTATTTTAAATTGTTGCAGATGACGAAGACGCCCAAGTGTCAGCGGTTTAAGTGGTCCACGAGTTTCACCGAGTCTCGATTATCGTTTAGTTAATTTCGTCATACTGTTTCTTTTACACGGTCAAAAGAGAAATCGTTTCCGGATGATACCATGCGCGAACCGTTAAACGAAAAGAGAATGCAAGGAAGAATGACGACGCTCACGAATTTTCTTCCTACAACGATGAAGGTCTTTTGCATTTGTAACGGTAGCATCCTAATCCGATGGCTTTTGACCGTTAATATGTCACGATACTCTTTTGAAACATAGGCCAATTTTTCGCGTTGGTGGAACCTCCTACGTAGACTTTACTGCAAAAAAGAAGGCGTTTATTCTTAATTTAAATTTAAAGAACGCTTGTCTTCCAAAGGTCCCCGCGACGAACCTGAAGGAATCACCGAGAATCTCAAGCGTTAAGATATTTGTACACCGTACCGTGGAAAACGACTAATAACTGACAAATGTCGGTAAGCGGGAGAAGACGGTAGGAGAATATTTTTCTTTTATTAGACTGAAGGAACGTTTCTCGAGTAAGTGCTCATAGGCTTTCACAGGATGGCGAGAAGCGAATTAAGTGAGAGGAGAGAAAACGATCGTAATATTCTATATAAATGTGTAATAAAACCAAGTCCAAAGATGTTATATATATATATATATGCTGCATGTCGCCAGAGAAAGTACGAATATGACGGCGTGTCCTGTAATATATACTTGATAGGTTATTTAGTGTCCCATAACAGCGTAAGTTGGTGTAAATAGCATAGTGTTATAGTATTTAGGGAAGAGAAGCAGAGGAGGGTTACGAGAGATGAGACAAAGATTTCATTATTTAGAATAGTACGATTAGCTCTTGTGTTTAACACAATAGTTTCATCAGCATTACATATTTAAGAATTGAAAAGATTCGTTTCTTTATCGATAAAAAATGGAGACGTCTCATAATTTTAGATTTATGCGTTATTCGAAACGTTTATTCCATTTTAAATGCCTTCCTTTTAAAAGATTTCTATTGCCAATCTGGCTCTGGTACAGACGATTCAAATTTTCGAAGCAAAGTTGAAGTACTTTTACGCTTTTGCTGAATTTTAATGACGACGTAATCAAGTACAAAAGAAAAAGAATTTCTCGAAGGCTACGATCGAGATAATTGTTTTTCACAACAATGCAATCTTTTTAAGCATACTCGTTTATACGTTATGAAACTACACTTCGATCCATTTATTTATACGGATAACGAATTTTAATTTACAAATAAATTATTTTTCTAATATCAGTCTTTAGTTGGATACTTTATCACTGATGTTATTATCGGGTTTATATTTTTCGTTATTTTATGAATAATCGGGGTTACTTGTTTAGTTTTACGGGTGTAATTCGCAACATACAAAAGAAACTTCTTTAGATCATATCTCTCGTAGAATTCGAGGACAAAGATAAAAGGGAGAAATAAAATTTTTCGCTATTTTACATGTCGGTACGAGAGAAGCGGTTGGCTTTATTATAGTAGATTTATTCATGTATATTATATATATATATATACACACATACACTCACATACAGATACAAGCGCGTGTGCGCAAACACACACAATAACAAAAACAACACACACACACACACACACGCTCTTGTCTACTTTACACGAGACTCGAGTCCTTTTACAAGTATTATAAAGAAACTGTAATTCACGTGCACGATATGTATCGATGCGTTAGCAAAGAGGGCCTAATTACCTGGGCACCGTTTTTGCGATTGCCAAGTATGCGGAAATCGAGAAAACGCATGAAAAAGTATAAGAGAAAATGCGAAAGAGTGTGAATGTGTATGTGAGAAACAAAGACAAAAAGATAGAGTATCAAGAGTCAACACAGTGCTTTTTTGGATACTCGGATCTCTACTATTAATTACATTCCAAACTTTGTCTTGCCGTATTTATACTTATTGATAGATGACTTTTTTCTCTCGATGGGCTTCATAAGATGACGGCCTCTACAAAGGTCGATTTCGCTTCTCTCTTTCTATCTTTTTCTTCTGGACCGATCATCCTCTTCCCTTGAAAAAAGAAAGAAAGAAAAGCACAAAGCCCTCATTTAATGAACAACACTGCTATGAAATATCATTATTTACTACATTATTTAATATTAATTTTCCTTAATTGTTTTCTTTCTTTCGTTAAAAGACTAATTTCGAAATCCGCAAAGACTGTGTTACTCTTCGACGTAGTGTTCGGTGATCCCGAAGGATCGGGAAGGAATGTATCCAGCTCGGTCTCTTGGGACAGGAATTCAATATATTTACACATACCCTTCATATTCATATATATTATATCTCTTTGTACATATCTTAACAATTTTTAAATATTAATATCCAACGTTCTCGAAAAAAATTTTTAAACGTATTTACCGGTAATTAAGATTCTTCGTAATGTAACGTCACAAGAACTAAATTATTTTCTTTTTTCAGATCTGACGCCACAAATCTATTTTTATCTTTGTTCTTTCTCTCGGTATATTTTGCATTTTAGGCGTACTAGGCTCTATGTCATTCCATGTGCATTTATATAACTCTCGAGAAGAATTGATGAATTTTTATCGAGAATTTGGGATGTCAAGAATACTATTTTGCTTACCGTAATTGAGATATTGATATATTTTTAACAATTTTTTTATGTAAAACAAGAAATTTTTGCAATAGAACTTTTTATACACAATTGTATGAAATGTATACTACTACTTGTACGATATAAGTTGAAACGCAGAATTCTCGGTGGAAATTCCAATTTCATGTTCCAGTAAAACCATGTAACCTTTCGATAGCGACATAAATTTAATCTCAAAGTAAAGGAGCCTGGACGTCTTATGGTTAACTCTCTTGCTCTTTTCTTTTAATGAAATTCGATAGGGAACTATAATGCGAACACGCGAGAATGTTCTATTCGGGAAATGGAAGTTAAAGACGGGTCGCATTTTCTTCCGCTCACCGTCTCTTTCTTTAACTTTATTTATATCATGCCTCTCGTTCTGTTGTTTTAATTATTTATAACCTGAGATATATTCGTCTATATAACGTAGACAGCAAGCAACAGAAAATCTTTTGTATTTAATTTGTTTAATAAAACTTGAATCACATAGTACAATGTCTCCCGTCTTTTCAGTTTTATTTGTTCGTTGTGATTTTACCCCACACATCGAGATTTTCCACGCTTATTTATTAACAATTTACAATAGTACAAAGACTAATACTTGAGTAAAATTTTTCAAGGTAACAAAAAAGTATGGCAGAGCAGAGGACATTTAAAAATAAGTTATTTTCTGTCGATATAGTGCGAAAAGATAACAGACGTCTAAAAGGTGTCGTGAAAAGAGAAGATTATTGTGTCTAAGTAGCACACTAATCTTATCTTCAAGTAATTCTTTCAGACGTTCTCGAGAAAGATGTTCTCTGTATTTTTTTTTTAATTTCTAAATATCTTTAAAACGAAGACACATGTAGTCCTTATTTTTTAAACATGTTTTAGAAGAAATGTGTTTATATGATTTTATACATAAAACCGAATATCTTTAAGTATTGAGTTTTATTATGTATCAACAAACCACTACAGACGGTATCTTTCAGTAGTGATAGAAGAGAACATCGAATTTTTGAATTATTTTTTTTTCGGTATATATTCGTTAAGAAGCGAAAAGCCTTTCCCGAAGGCACTTTTCGGGGTACAAAGGACCACGAAGCTCCTTAATTTCTCTTTATATACAATCGTGGGAATGTGTTTCTTAGAATTCTCGCGCGTTCGAAGAATGGAGCGCAAGTATCTCGCGATGAACCCTGAATGCACGCGGTACCGTGCGTAGCGGGTCATCCGTTGGAACGAAATCGATAGGTGATACTCTTGCTACTATTTTGTACGACACGATGTTTTGTATAATCTGTCTATCGTACGTGTGGAGAGGCGGAGAGAAAAGTCTACCGATCAACTATGTAAGTGGTAAAATATTATATCGAAAATGCATATTTAAGATTACCATTTGTAGACTTGCGCGCATAGGTGTTACAGTCCCATTAATGTAAATCCCTCCCAGCAAAACAATATATGAACAATTAAAGGATTGGTAAGGAATCGCCCGGGGAATTTATTTACCACCTCTTTACGCAAGGACGCACATGAGAATGTTTTTCATTAGGTTGAAAATTTAATATAAATAATGACGGTTCTTTGCGATCCAGAAAAATATCGTAACTTGAAATGTAAGGAATGCATACTGCCTTGCGTTCGTGCGGCCGCCACATGGCAGCGGTTGACGAGCACCTGTTGCTTTAGACAGGAACCAACTGACAGTCAGGGGTTAGTCGACTCACTACGCGTAAAATTGCAACTTTTCAGTGAACGCTGCCCGCGGAAGAATGTTTCCTTTTTCCAATATGTATTTCATATTTTATACGTGTAATTCTTACGTCTTTTTATTTGAGACTAAATATCTTGGTTGGAAAAGCGCTGCTCGAAGCTTTACTTGGTTTATAACGAGCTCTAACGAGAATTAAAATGCACACTTTGTATGGTCCATTATATAATTTACAAAAAATCAATTTTGAAAAAATTCTTGTTTACGAAATTGAAGTCTAAAAATATAAATTGTTTCTTTTTATTTTTCTGTAGGAAAATCTTTTCAACCATGTTACTCGTTGATACCTAGTATCTCGTGACTTGTGTGATTCATAATTTTTATTACATTACATTTCGTGTTCAATGAACATGATAATTATTAAATATTTAAAAATATGAACAAGATGACCGAGTTTTACAGATTTCCATAATAGCGAGACGACAGACGTGCACGTAACAAGTATCGTTGGTGGCAACGTTGATGGAAAATCGATAAAAACATCGGAGGGTGCTCTCGTCCCGAGGGCTCTCGAGAGCGCGACTACAACCGATTCGCCGATCTCGATCCACGGGGATATCATAGATCCTCGCTCGTATCCCTTCCCCCGCGTATTTCGCAGCGGCACCTCCACCTCCTACCACAGTTTCGCCATTTCCCTCTCTCTGCGGCGAGCCGATGCACGATGCAGGGGAGAAAGAAACGCGCCGCCTTCCGACCGGTACGTAGTTGTTCGAAAACCGCTCTTACCTGCGCCGTGTGTGCGCACCGTGCGCTCGGTTTATCGTCGTCGGTTTACCGTGCGCGCGCGCGCGCGCGCGACCGTGAGCTCGAGAGCGGCCCCGAGATCCGGGATCCAACGGCGGTCGTCCTGTTTGAGCGCGCACCTACGTTTTCCGCATCTCGACGGGGGATGCTCCGGCGATTTTCGTGACTCCGCTTTTCGCGCGGACATGCGCGCGCGGCCGACCGATCGTTGGACGCTGTCGCGAGTGGTTCACGAGAGCGCGATCCGATCTCGCGGATGAGGCCGAAAATGTGTGAATGCTGCACGGTGCCGCGGATGCAGATCGTGTGATTGCGATTAGTTTGGATAACAGTGTACGTCATCAAATTGCGCGGGAAGACAGAGGTCCGACTGTAGCGTTTAAAACGTTCGATTTTGCGCAGTCCCTGCCTTCGGCCCCTGGAACGTTGCACGTTCTGGAGGGTGCTAACAACCCACACAAACGTTCAGCCGATGTGCGCGCGCGAGAGTCCACGCGTGGAGATTGTCGAGATCGCGCGAAAGGCGCGTGTATGTACAAGGTTCCGTGCACGTTCATTACGCCGCGCCGTACTTACTCCTCTTCACGTGGAAGCACTCCGCTTTACGCCGGGAATTATTGAATGCTCGTGAGAGTGACGCGAGTGTGCCATAATCGAATCTCATCTCGGAGTATCCCGTATCCCTTCTCCAGAATGTAATCTCGACTTAATCTGCCTGAATGATTCGACAGGACGAAGTAGCTCTTCGCCGACCAGTCCAGGCTATCTGGCATCCATTGCACCGTCCTCGGTAATCTTCCGTCATTGAGACTCCACCGTCTTTATCCAGGGACCATTTTCCTCGTTATTGAAGACCATCTTCTGTTATTGAAGAGCCTCCGGAGCGAATCACTTAGAAAAGACTCTCGAGAATGAACGTCGCGAATGTACGACGGTGAGGCAAGATCTCAGGGGGATATAAAACCTCGTTTTCATCTCCACGTGTGATCCGAAGACGGGAAGTGATCTCTTGTTCTTGGACATCTCGAGTGCACGTTTGATCTTCCGCCGCTGGCGATTTCCGCGACCAAGGACGAAGGACCGTTTCTGAAACGTTTCAGTAAAAGGTTTTCAGAATCCACACACACACACACACCGTGATTCCCGCTTTCTATACGATTTCGTTCTAAACGAAAATCTCCTCACGTACCTCGAAGGACGTCGAAACGAGGCGGAAGAGATTATTTCCAATTCCTCGCGCGGACTTCCTTCCTTTGTACAAACGCCTCGATCAGAGGTTCGATTAGACGCGCTCGTTCTTCATGTAATAGACAAAACACGTTTCACGGAGGATTACTACAGTTTTCACAAGTGAGGCAAGCGCATCGCGATCGCATCTCGCTCGGAAGGTTTTCCAAAGTATTCCTTGACGCAAATAGATCATCCAACCCACTTTGCCTCAATCTCCGCGAACGAATCGACAGAGCAAAGTGGTACGACTCTGTACACCGATTCCACTCCGATATCCTCTTCGACGTCAACCAGACGTGAAATGAAATAAATCCAATCGTCATTTCGACGTTTTTGATACTCTTCGTTCTTCGAAGTCGCATCATCTTGAAACAACGTCACGAGACGTGGATGCTCGGCTTTTATCTTCAGAACTCTGAACGCTGTGCGTTATCGTGCATCAACGATCGCACCGTAATAATCGGTTCATCGAAACGAGAATCGAAGGTTATCGTAAAGTGAAACGAGAGAAAGAGAGAGAGAGAGGCAAGAGAGATCTCGCTCCCCCGCGTGTGAACTTTCGTCGATTGTCGGGCCGGCGCGGCGGATCAGCTTCCGACGTGATTCATCGAGGCCGCCTGGTTGAGCGGGTCAGGGACGAGGAAGGTGGATCGGCTTGCACTCGCCCCGGCTTCAGGTCGACGCACGTCGATGCGCGGCAACCTGGATTTCCGCGCCATTTACCGCGACAACAAGGCTTCGGGCACGCTCGGATGCGTCGCGCTATCTATTCGTCGTCGTCGTCGTCGTGACGACGATAACGATCCGCATCGATTGCGATAAACGGGGCCGTCATCGCTTGTCGCGCCGCGTCGTTGTTGCTTGTCGAAGATTCGTCAAGTGCTTACAAATTCACCGCGAGTGTGTCTTGTTGATCGGTGGCGCGTGTCCCTCGTAAGGAACACGTGGAAACAGACGCGAGATAGTGTGCTGATTTTTTTCTTAAAGCAGACCGTGGACAGCATGTGAGATATCGGCAAACGACGTGCAGTAACATCGTTAAAATTCGCGAATCGTCCGTGCAAAGGAAATGATAAACGAGTTATCACAAATAAGAGACATTTCGCTAACTTGAACCTTGCGTCGAGTCGTGTCGCCGCGCGCTTCCCGCAGTTACGTAAGGACAAAAGATTATTCGCGATTCCTTTCTGCCCGGAGGAAATGCATTTATGCAGGAGTAATTAAGAGAGCGTAACATAATATCGATACGTAATGCAATAACGGCGCATCGCGCGAACAAAGAGCGAGTGAAAGACAGTGGCAAACCGCTCCCGAAGACACCTCTATTATCTATCGAACGGCGATAACGTCGCGCGCGCCGCCGACTGACAGGTCATTGTCAATTATCTGCGCGAGCGCTTATTAAGGCGCTCGGAGGTTCGTTAAAACGGTATCCCGCCGATTAGACTCGCGCTGGAACAACGTCGCTGAGCGTCGTCGCCTCCGCTTCTGCTCTCTCTCTTTGTGTGTGTGTGTGTGTGCCTCGAGATACACTCTTTCCGTCACGCTCCTCGCCGATCGCCGAGTCAAAAGGACGACGGTAAAGGCGGATGAAATATCGAGCTGAGAAAATACCGAGGCGACACGCAAGACCGATGCACGACGCGTCCGTTCTTTCAGCCTTCTTTCGATGAATGGTGATCGCGCGGTCCCCAAAGAGAGATCTCTTCCTTGAGAGAAGGAAACAAAACAACCCGCAGACGGCAGAAACGCGTCGCCCGTTGAACGCGAGCGAAAGGAGGCTCCTCCGCTTCGTCGAGGAAGATTTATCGTCTCGCGATTCGAACGTCTCCGCCGAGGAAACCAGCGACGTACCTGCAACCAGGTAAGCGGATTTCGCACGCCCGCGAATCCGACATGCTATATTAAATATTATGCCGATATTCGCCCACGTGGACTTTTCTGTTGACCTACGTACTTTCCCTCTTTATTTTACAGTGCCGTACTATCTACTGTCGTACTAGCTACTTGAGATTTATTAACGTTGTCGATATATTCATTTGTTGAAAAATCAATAATCTCTTTCGCGTGATGTGTTATTTTCTCTTATCACAGCCTGGGTTTTCTTAGAATTGTTAGATTGCGCGCGCTAGAAGCGCGATGGCTCGTATCATAATTATTAGCAAAACAGCGCGCTGCGCAGTGCCGCTTTGAATCCTTCTTAAAAATTGGCGAGACTATCCGCAAATTAAGCGCCCGACCGTCCGGGCGGTGAAAACGAGTGGCGCATTGTATGCCATTTGCAGTCGCAAGGTCTAGCTTGCGGAATCGCCCGTGCAGCCAGGCGAGTAAACGCGCTCGCTCGTTACGGCGCGGCGCGGCGCGGCGGAGCTGCCGACGTAATGACTCGTTCGTAAAACGCGGACTTTCGTATTCGGTCGTTATTTCCGCACCAGTCGGCCGGATAATCTCCGCGCGCGGATGGCGCGGCCGCCGTAAATATCCTCTACGCGCCCGGTTAATCGTAAATCGCCAGACGCGCTATTTTCGCGCGACGAAAATCATGTCCGTCATCGCGGCCACTTTCTCTCTCTCTCTCTCTCTCTTTCTCTCTCTCCGGGAAACCAACCGAGCGATCAGTCGAGTCGTTTGATGCACACATACTTTACGGCTTTATTGATCTCCGGTATCCTCTTGTTGGTTTCACTTTTTTTTTTGTGCACCGCGTCGCTGAGAACCGTGCGGATTCCCATGTAAAACGCTCTTGCCTATCCCAGTCCGATTCGCAAAGGAAGATTGCGTAAATCGAGGACTATTAGCGTGGGCGAAATGTATCCCCGGTACATTGGAAAGCATAGAAAGTGCGATATTATCGGATCTGTCCGGGCTGAATGTTCCCTCAGCCTAAACGCGCCGTATAACGACGCCGGGCGGATCGCGACGTGGTATCTTTGCAAAAAAGGTTCAGGTGACGTTGGCGTCGCGATGCGACTGCTAATCACGATGATTATGCCGCGCGCGAATCACGCTGGAGAAAGTATACTAACGAGCACAATGAACGGGGCAATTATCGCTACATTACCCATTACTGAATCGTTCGCAGCTGTAACAGCGATAATGCGGCACCCAGGCATCGCGAGTACGATTACATAAAAAGTAATTAATGTTCGTTACGCGGATGTCTGGAGCTCGGCTGAGGGTGTTATCAACGCCGGCCGATCTTGTTTCGTATCGTTATTAATCATTAAAATCGCGTTCATAGTACTGTTTTGCTAGATCGAGATTCACGCTGGAGGTAATATCTACCGCAGCGATTTCATCATTAACGGCACTTTTCGTCGCCTCGTTTACCGAAACGTTACTCTTTCGCGGCACAATCGCGGCATAACGTTAATGTATCGCGCGAGAAACGCGATGTTTGCAGAACGATATGTGAATTACGCTCGAACCCCATTACCATCGTATGCGTCGGGTTTATTATACCTATGGAGATGCTGGACACAATGGCTAATTGTAAATTAAAATTAAAATGAAATAACTTTGACTTGCTGCGTACGAATTCAAGTAATAAATTAATAAATCCGTAAATAGTATAGATTGAAATTCCGCGAGCACCCGCGACATAGACTGTAGAGGATACTGAATAGAAGAAAGGGTTTTTTACAATAAGGTCGCGTTCGCAGCTGTTGAGCTTGCACGCTCTATGATGTTGAAACAGAAATCTTGAGAGACTAATAAACATTTTTTTGGTTTTTCATAATTTATAGATAATGCAAGATATCGTTTGAATATTTTTTAATAATTCTGTTATGATTATATTATAATTGACGACAATGCAAGATGCTAAAGAGTAACTGTTTTTTTTACATGTTATTCCAATTATATTTAAATGAAAACATTAACAAAATAGGATATTTTGCAAAATATGTTACTTCTTGCATCTTTCTTCTATCGCGGTTACATTACCTCTCTTGGATACATTCATACAAAGTTAATTTCAATCGGTAAGAACAGCCTGGAATATTCAAACACTAAATATTCCGTTCTTGTTAACCAACTTAGCGCATCATTTTAATACATGAATATTATTTACTGCATTGGGGAACAAGATTGCGTTTCTCTCATGTCTAACCAGTGACAGGATGCAATAATGTATGAGGCAAACCATGACGGCGACGGCGACGACATTAATTCGTACCACAAGTTACTTTATTTTATCACGCTTTTATGGACCGAACGATCCATTCGCGTCTCGCCGCGATTCCGTCTGGATTGTCGTGATGAGAAATGCGTCGCGCGACCACCCGTTAGACGAACGGGACGACTGTACCATAAAGTAATGCCGCAGAAATTCTTCGCGGCACCTGTCGAACGTCCGCTCGTTTTCCCTTCGAGCGCACTTCTCTCTCGCTCAATGGTTTACTCTTCCTCTCGTCTCTGCTTCTCGTTCTCTCGTCGCGCCGCGTCGCGCCTCCCGCCTCGCGCAGCCTGTTACCCTAACGGTGTGCTTTTGTCAGCTCTGTTCTTTACGTTCTCTCTTCCTGCCTTCTTGTTCTTCTTTTTATTCATCATCTTCTTCACTTCGTGACACACAATTTTTTGCTTCCGATGCTTTTCTTTCGTCAGTCCAGTTCACAGACTTTTATCTTCCTGATTTCATACGTTTATTTTTCCAACACGTACGTTTATACCGCTGATTCTTTTCAGTCTTACGCTCGTTTACGCTGTGATTTTGTACTGTGCTCTCTTAGTTTCTTCTGCTCGCTGTTCCTTGCACGCTCGTTACGTCTGCTTTTTTTCCTCTCTCGTAATGTTTCTCGCTCTAACGCGGTTTAATTTCTTCCAGGTTTTTTCTCTTTTACGTGCACTTTCTAATCTTTTTCTGCCTGCAACCTGCCCGCGTCTATGATTTCTGCAACTACGTGTTAGCGCCGTTTCACAATATCGCCATCTTTACACTCATTCTAATATGGGTTACGGTTGATCAATATTGAGCGATAGCGAGGCGATTAAGATTACGGCCCACCATCGTATTCTTTGCCAAACCATTTCCATAATCATAAACGTAAATTTTGTAATACACGTTCGCGCATCACTTACACATCCTTAGCGATATATGACATATGCATCCCTAACACAAAATTATCATTTTCATCGGTATAACTAAGTTTGCGATAGATTGCGTATAAAGCTCGTTAAACTTTAAAGATTTGTTATTGTCGGTGATTGTATTGAATGAGAGAGTACCGAGAACTATGCTTTTATGATCCAATAAAAGTTGCATTAAGTCAGCGAAAACGAAAACGTTAGCGAAACGAAATACAAAGACAAAGATAACAAATAAAAAATCGTCTTCTTTTAATAAGGTTACAATAACATTACATTCACTATCAGGATCGGACGCACGCTGAATTATTTGAATAACGAATAAATTTGAAATATATGGAATGTTTTTAATTTTAATTTCAAGAATATTGTTGATATGAAATTGTTCTCGTTTATTTTTCTTTAATCAATCCCATTATTAATTTTCCATTAATTAATGTATATATAAAATTTTTTATGTTGAACGCATTCTCTCTCTCTCTCTCTCTAAATCGCAAAGTTTTTGCGGAAGCAAAATCGTGTTAGTTTTCCAAGTGGCAAATCTAGTCGATCTCACATTACCGTTAAAATCGTTCATGCGTGTCTCGGCACGGGGAGAGATGGAGAGAGAGAGAAATGATTCTCTCACTTGCCCTCTGGACCAGCAAGCCTTTTCATTTTCGATGGATTGCGCGCACGAGTCGATTACGCAACAGGTGTTGGAAACTGTACTGCGCGTTGTTGTCGATCACGTAGCGCGTAGGTTTGTTGGTAATGACGGTAATATTACGGGAATTAATAGCAAATGTATCGTACATTGGAAGCTGATATGTGCACCTATCGCTCTGAATTATGACGTCAGAAGTGATGAAATCCGCGCAAATCATTCTTGCGCACTTTATATACGAATATAAATAATTTTTCGCCCGTGAAACCAGTTTAGCCTTATAAAACAGGTTTATACGTTATAGAGATCCTGTCAGTTTGATATATTACGTGGATTGTCACAATGCTGATTATATCTTTTATAGGTTTTGCCAGATAATTCTTCTGGCAGCTACAATTCTCTTTCTACGATTGTCATTAATGTACTTTATGTGTGCGAATCATATGACTTATTATTCCTTTGTGTTAAAATTCTACTATTATCGTTTTACATTTCCTCTGTTAAAGAGAAAGAGAAGTAGAATAATTTATCGTAGCTTTTAATACAACTGCGATATATAGTTTACATAAATAGGATTTTTTTTATATATATAATAATACAAGAGAAAATTAATGAATTTGGCCATTTCATATTTTAATTGTTTCAAGTCTATCCATTGTCGGTAATATTGCGTTATCGTTGACGGCCGATGGCAACAAAATTCTTTATTCTCTTAAAAATACTAATTGCTTTTATATTTTAGATAAAAAAATCATTATTCGTAATTTTGTATAACATTGTGACAATCTAAAAATATTCTAAAAAAAGATACTTTTAATAAAAAATTACTTGATGTTATATACTGATAGACTTTTCTTCAATAGGGCTTCAAATCGAAACTAGACTTCACTCAGTCGATAATTATTAGATAGTATGTATATTGTTATTTTCATTCAGTTTTCATTAATTTCATTGTTTTCTATAAAATATATAGTATAAATAAATATATGTGTATTGATAAAATAAAAAGCATTTCAATTGATATTTCTTTAAAAATCTATGCATTTTTTTTATATTGTATTCAAAAACAATTCAAGATTTTATAACAACTTAAAATTTGATTGCAAGAAAGGCACTCTCGTTTTCCAGAATGCAATTAAATAATGAAAATATATAATGTCATAATTATATATTTAATCTTTCACAAATATATGTTACTTTTGAAATATAAATTTGAAATATAAGCACCAGGATACTTGTCGTCGAATGTCATAAAAACACAATAAATAATATTTCTCGAAATTTTTCTTTAGGGAAATCGATTTTAAATATGTCGAAAAATTGGTTTCTAAAATCAGCTGGGATAATTCTGAAACGTTCCGTGTGTGTTCACACAATATGATGTGTTGTCTTATAGTTTATAGTTGCATCGTTTCACAGTCATTCGAAGCGCGTGATTCTCTCGCGGATGATAATTTTCTGCCGAAGGAAACCGCCGTTTTATGACGGCCATTCGAGCTTGTATCCTATTGTCCACCAACGACAATTTATCACCGATGTTCGTCCCCGCTTTATGACTCCTTCGTTTCCTACGAGAGTTCTTTCACTCTCATTCCAGATATATCAGCCCGTATTGATTATGCCAGTAGTAGTCTAAGCGACGTGTTAGTATCGATCGGCGATATAGGTGTGGGCGGAACGCGCACGTTCCAGTTTTCTCGACCCGAATTGCTCGATTTTTTTATGCCCGTTTCAATTTTGCATCGAATTTTTGCAATCCAGATTGCGATCGAGCCCAAAACGAGTCGCATTCGTTGGCACAAGTCCGGAAAGTTAAAATATCAAAAGACTTTCGTGTTAGATTTTCTGATCGATTTAGCTGTATGTTTTATTAATAATTACAATTTAAATATATTGTGGCTATATTAAAAAAATAACATAAAATATAAGACGAAAAAATCAATAATACTGTTAAATAAATATTTTATATATTAGGTATGAATATTTTGCTTGTCTCTTATTTTTATTATGCAATTATATAAAAAATATTTTAATAGTTGTCTGATATTTTAAAAATTAGTTGTGCTTCAGTATTGTGCAAATTATTCAGATATTATCGTCTTAATAAGCTCAACACATATGATGTAACAAGAGATAATAATTTATCTACAGCGATAAGCTTTCACGAAGAGAGACGATACAATGGCAATATATCTTTATTCACTTTGTCTTTACTTTAGAGATGTATACTTCAGAGAAGATCTAGAAGTGCACTTTTATACTATTTGCGTATTTTATATAAATACATGTACAAGGAATTTGAAAATTTGCAGTACGTCAGACTATACAATTCTTACTCGGTGTATTTTTTTTTTTGTAGACCCGAATCTTGCTGTAATTTTTTTCTAAGGTATACACCCTAATTAACTTGCCGTAAGAATCGCGGAGCACTGGCAGGCAAAGAGTGGCTCTTCCGAAATCAAGCCGTATCGCCAGTAGGGAGGGAGGCGGTATCGGTCGGAGCCTAATGACGACGCGACGCGACGGCCGCGTCGTGCGGCGCAACCCTTCCTAGCGTCCGCGTTCGCGCCGCAGGGATGGGAATTGAAGAGGGGAGGGGGACGCTCGAAAAAGGGAGCGCAGTCGCGCGCGGCGAACGAGCACCCCCGCACGCGGCGCGTCAGCCGCCCCGTCGTCAGTTTCGGCCGGTCGACGGCGGCCGAAAGTCGCGGTTGCAGATGGACAAGAGGAGAACACGAGGGGGCGGCAGGGCGGCAGGGCGGCAGGGCGGCTGGACGAAGCGGACGAAGAGGACGAAGAGGAGCACGGCCGGCGAGGGAGCGTGACAGGGGTGAAGCGGGACGGCCGCGGCCAGCCACGGCTGTACGTCAGTGTCGTACGTTGTTTCCGTGGAATCGGACGGAACCGAGAGCGGAACATCGCGCGAGAGCGTCCCCAGCGTCCGTGGGTCGCGGCCGGAGACGAGCGGGAGGCCGAAAGCGGAACCAGACGCGCTTTTTCGTGCTCAGTACGCGCGCCGCGCTCGGTCCGTGCGCTATCGTGTCCGCGTGCTCGAGATATTCAGTCAGTGCTCATCCCCCTCCCCGTATAAGATAGATGAACCGAAAGGAATTGATCGTTCGTTCTGTGATATTGAATCTTTCATGTCGGAAAGTAGTCTCTCTCTTGGACATTTCTCTTTTCAACATTTTTATATTCTCTGAACGTTTACGTTCTGTGTAAATAATTAATAGCGATGTAACGAGATTGAAACTTGATGGATCGTATTTTATAATATATTTTATTTAGAAGTTAGATTTGCTGTATAATTTCTCATTTATCTATTGAGAAAGCTAAAATTGAAAAAAAAGGGATGGAAAGACATTTTTAAAAGTTGAATTACCTATCTATTTTCGGAAATTTTATATTACGGATTTTTATCAATTCCTTTCAATTTACCTATCTTTTCGCAAGACTGAAATTCGTCAGTTGATTGAACGTAAAATTCTCATATTTTGTCAGTAACAATTAATCCGTGATTATTCGCATGTGTATTACTTTTACACGAAAAAACAAATTCGATAAAGTTATCGCATTTACTTGAAGAAGAAAAGTTTTTTTAAAGTTAGCACGATCTAGCAGCGTCAACAAAGTTAGTTGTTAATGCAAAAGATTTAGAGATATATTACATAACGATATTTTATGAAATAACCATTTTGTGACACATGTTGGAAATATCCATTCTTCTTCCAGATCTTATGACAGAAAAAAAAATTGTTGGCGATAGTCGGCAGATGACATTTATTGGGCAATTAATCGAATTTTATTATATATATTTTTAAATTTGAAGAATTGATCTTTATCATATATTGTGTGCTAATGTTCAAGTGGTTTCTTTTATTAAGTAAAGATAAGATTTATTAAGTAAAGATATTCAGGATTTACAGCGAAAAGAAACGCTATAAAATAAAGTCAATATTTTACATGTCATAGGACAAATTTGTCAGACACACTGGTTCGCTGTTTAATGAATCTCGAGAAATTCTTCTGGAAACAGAGATTCTTCTAGAAATCTGCAAGTCCTCTGTTAGACGGCTCAGCAGCGCATCCGGTAAATTTGACATATGAAACATTAGCCGGTGAAGCGACACGAGCGCGAAAGAGGGGTGGTCTCGACACGTGTGACATGTAGACACGTGGTGGACGAACGTTGAGACTTGTAATGCGTTCAAAGTCCGCGCCTGCTTCGTGTACGTAGTTTTCGCCTCTCATACTCGGCTTATACCAAAGGCGACGTGCGTTTCCATTGCGTCCGTTTTCGACCATTCGAAGCGGAAGGTCCAGTACATAGAATTTAGATTCAACCACTTTAACGTGATTATTATTCCCTTTTCCGCGCGAGTATTTCTTAAACGTTATCTATCCATAGTTTATGTGTCGAGATATTTCCTTCCATTTCATTTCATTATTTATTTTTATTCGAAATTGATGCTACGTTCAAAATTGTATGCTCTTCGTCGCGTATCTCCATCATCAGTTTCACTTTGTTTTGTCTGGTTTCTTTGAAATCAACTTTTTCGGACGCTCTCATTTTTTTTAATCGAGTTAGAAATCGAAATTAATATGGTTCGAATTTAAAGTTATAAACATGTGAAATTTTTTGTCTTATTCTTAACAAGGGAAAGGGATAAAGAGAATAAGCTGTAGGCTGATTTGTATTTTTTTATACATTGCACAGGAAATATAAATCTCGTCAAAATTATACCCGTTTCCTAATATCTGATTCCGAGTAACAAGCTACCGCGTGTAAAATATGTACTGTATCATTGCCACTGCAAATGAAATGGAAAGTTCTCTTAGCGGAAAACCAGTTTCTTCGGAATGAGTAATGGATAATAAGGTAATAAGATCCCATTTATACCACCAGGTGTTTTGGTTTGACGTCATAGTGAGGAAAGAGTTTACCGACCCGATGGGAAACTTGTGTAACGATTCGATTGATAGTTGCATTTTCGAATATCGCTCGCCCGGATGTTATTTGTTGTTTCGGAGAAAAGGAACGGACATTCCGTAATTGTCTACAGTATATATTAGCCGTAGCTCGGAAATGGCCTTGCTGGCATTGTTATAGCCGGTACGGATCGAATGGTATCAGTCTAATAGTTATGTAATCGACTTTTAACATTGCGACATCGCTGACGTCGGCAAGCGTTGTCACGTTCACGGTACTTTATTTTGTTCGAATGATTTTGTCACCATCGTTTCATTTCAACGATTCAGATAACTCTTTGCACACTCCTCATATTTTTATAAGCTGATAAACACAGGCCGTCAAACATATGCTGAGAGAGAATAATTTCTTCCAAAGAATCTTTTTTCAACTTGTGATAAACGATTTAAAAAATTACACAAGGTAGCGATTTTATATTAAATGTAATATACTTGAGTTTCAGCTCAAGAAAATTGTGCAGTACACTTTTAAAAGGACAGTTACTGCTTCGACGACGTCAAGGCTCTCGTGCATGTTTCGCGAATCTGTATCGTTACGTAAGAAACGTCGCGTCATGCCAAAAATGGTCGTCGCGAGACCTTGCTCGTTCCTTCTCCTCTTCTCTCGCTTTGTATTCGTTTCCTCCGCTTAGCGTGTATTACTTCACTGAAACGACGTTGCGCCGAAGTAGGCCGCTCTTGCCGCGAATCGCAATGATCGTGCCGTTTATACAAATAATCGGTGGCTTCTCGGTAAGATATCGCGTGCTGCACAGAACAACGTTACTTTATAAGATTGTTAAACCGATGACAAGCCTGAAAAACGATGACGATCGATCTGCAAAGGTGAATCGGCGTCACTGGTTCTGGCGGGTCTTGGCACTGGAAGAATTCACAGATGTGCAGTGTGTAATCGTGGATCATCCAATGCCATCACTTGCTGGAGACCGTGGATCATCCAAGGATCATCGCCCTTCAAACAGCCATTCCTGCCCGTTACTCCATCAGGATTTAGCGAGATATTTATCAATGTCACTCGAGATTCCGTTTGGAAATCTATCGGGGATCTACGACGAAAGATGTAATTTGGTTTTCAAGCGGACCATATGATTCGTGAAACGGGTATAACATTATGGAGATCGCCTGTTTCGATTTCGTGAATCAAATCATTCCTCAAGATTCGTGCCGCGCGACGCGGCGCGGCGGGGCGAGCGGCGATCTATAATGGATATCACCAGACGCCATGGATCATTAGTTAGAATCTCTCGAGCGTGTCCTACGCCTGCCCAGTGAAAGTAGATGCACTCCGTTGGAGAGCCGTTGCTGTTGCAGCTGCTTCCGTTGCCGTAGTTATTACTCCCGCTGCCGATGCGCCGCGCCGCCGATTAAGAACGAACGATACTGCGAACGGTAATCCTTTCCCATCAGGCAGACAGTGACGACCAATAAATTGCTCGAGGATGGCGAAGCGCTTTCCCGAAGAAGTGGATTATCGACGATTCGTATTAAACCACTCCGGTGGTCCGACATTGCTATTCCGATCACTATTGTTCCTAGGATTCTCCAAGCCCGAGGCTCGAATCAATTTCGCGAGTAAGAAAAGCAATTCCGGTCCTTTATCTATCTGCGCTCACTGATTTTCAAAGAACCGTAGCTTTAACTGCGCGGAATGTCAGGAATTAGTTTACATAGCTTTGAGGCAGAGTTCGCACGTCACGGCGAACTGTATCAAGATATTCTGCGTGTGTGATTGTATCGATCGTAGCGTTAAAATAGGACTCTCGTAGAATGATATATAGCGACGATAATACGATAAAATCGTGCCGTAGAAAAATAATATTTTTTTGCAGCGAAACTTGGATGTTTATGGATGTTCATGGCGAAGATCGAATGATTGTATTTTCTCCTTTGCAGCAATAAAATAACAAACTAAAATAATAAATAATAAAATCTATTCTTACACATATCTATACCTATGCCTGTGTGTGTGTGTCTTTCAATTTATTAAATACATTTTCATTTATTGAAAAAGCAGAATTTTTTTATTCAACAATATTTTATGCATTATTTATATACGATAAAAATACTTTGACTTACATAATTATCCAGATTTTTCACTTAACATTTGACCATAATATAGAATACATAATTATGTATATACATATGTAAATTTAAATCTCATAATTCTTTACGCACTGAATAATCATTACGCATTTACATAGTTGTGATTTAAATCAGATTCGATATTAGAGAGCTGGTTCGATGTTCGAGATTGCTGAATAGCTTATCATTTAAATCGCATTTTGACGTCATACGAAACCACGATCTCCCTTCGACTTTGTTCAGACAACGCCCCGCGTTTGAGTTTAAAGTTATCGAGGTCGAAGTATTGGACGTTGCCTCGCACGAGCAGAACAGTCTCGGGTATTTGATATATAGAGAGAAAGAAGCGGTTTATCATGGCGCTACAGTTTCGCCCACATTTTTTCGTAACCGCGCACCTGCCACAGATAAGAATCCTAATCGCGCGAGGTCGTAAATGCAGCGGGGTTCGTTGTGGCCGACACTGGCGCCTCTTTTTCGAAATCTTCCAGCTTTCTCTCCGAGCACGAATCTAAAACTACGGAAAATGATACGTCGAGGGTAAGCAGAGACCTATGCGATATTTTTATACTTCCGCGACGAAGAATTCCTATTGTTCCTATTGTTGTAGCAGGAATTAGAACATATTCATTCTGAACTTTTAACGGTAGATTTATCGATCCGGTAAAAATTGCACACGTCATAGGCCATAGGTTTACTCATGTAATTTTTCAGGGTTGTGAGAGGGAGGGAGTATATTTCCAGCGATAAAATCGCGATGTAAAGTAGAAATTATGAGCTACAGCAAAAAAGTCTAATACTGCAAAGTGCGCAGTAAGAATTCAGATTTAATAGATCCCGCGAATTTTCAATCTGAACTATAATCAAACACAGCGAGCGATAAACGTCGCTTATCTTGCTGTCTAAAATGAGAACGGTGTGCTTCGCTCGCGCGGGGCCTCATAGCGGAAGGATGCAACGGCGTAATACATCGTACTAGAAGGTTTCCCCGTAAGGAATCCTCCGATGACAATCGATCCATCACTTCCGAGTAGCGCAGGAGCGGCGCGGCGCGTCAGCCGGGAAGATCGCGCAAGCTCGCCGACGGCGAGGTGGTTGGGTAACGCGGCGCGGATCGCCATGGTTTCGAAATAACGCTCGGACGAGCCGGAGGGGTCGGAGCAAGTTGGCGAAGAAACGTGGCGCTAATGCTAACGTTAAGGCCGAATTACAGGGCACGCGGGTGGAATGCCGGCGCGCGATGTTACGACGCGACGCGACATGGCGGCATCGAAACGATGAAATCGGAAGTCGGGTGCCGTGCCGGGGTATTTATCGACCCCGTTGCCATGCCAGCCCCACGTGTACACAAGACCACCACCCGGCCGTCATTATGGATCACGGTAGTGATCCGGTCGACCCCGGCCCCCCGGCCTGGCCCCGCGCGCACCTGCGCCCGCAACCCGCGTGCCGTGCGTGCACGCGCGAAATCAGATTACTATGGCCCGAGGTAAGAAAAGCGACGATTAATCGCGTCGCTTGCGGAAAGGTCGCCGCCGCCGCCGGCCGTCGCCGCTTTTCCGCATGCCCAAGATAGCCGCCGACCCATCGATTCAACTCGCTCCAACTCGCAGTGTACACGCACTCGCACCAATCGTCGATATTACGGCATTTTTATTAATGGACAGTCTGTTTCCAACTAATTATGAAATTTGTGGACGGAACAAGGGGAACTTGGGGTATCTCACATATGTACGTTCCGCATCGACGAGTCCGGGAGTCGAAGGGGGGCACCGACATATTGAGCCATATGGAACGAATTTTAGGCATTGAGGAAGGTCGTAAATCATTAATGAACAGCCGCAATTATTTTGGCTCTTCTTTAATTTTATCTCACAAATAAACGTATGCACACGACGATATTAATTAATGATTATTAAATTAAAATTACGCTTCGTCAACTTGGCTACATTTTCGACTCTCTGTAGATAGATTTTTTGTTATTTTATATTATAATAACTAAGGGAGAGACATAAAAATTTCTAGAGATATATTTAAGTATAAGCATTAGCATTTGGTGGCGATCGATTTCATTGTGGCTACAAAGTGATCGTGTTAATACTACACGACCTCGGCTAGGTGGGATCCTAGGCGGAAATGGGAAGTGACGTCAGCAGGTAGAATCGGTGTTTACTGCGGAGGTAATTTGAATCGACGAGCAAACGAGAGAAGAGTGACAGCGACTGAGAGATGCAGTGAATGGCGGGGGTGTGTGGAACAATAACCTATTCAAAGATTCAAACTAATCTCCGTTGCAGTGGCGTAGTCAGAAATTAATTTCGAGGTTTTTGATAGCCTCTTGGTTTTTGATATCGATAATGAAGTTGCAGAGAGAATGGATAGATAGTGTCATATTTCTTTATTTATTATTAGATACACGTATAGTATGGGCGTACGCGTAAAATTTTCTTTTACATTATGCACATATGTATATATATAAGGAATTATTATAATAAATTGTACATATTTATTGTATTTTACATATACATATACAATGTATTTTAATAATAGAAGGTAATGTTGTGGGCATTGAGAGGTGTAAATGCAATACTCTTGCATCCTTACAATCCTCTCTTTCCTTTTCCATTCTGTAACTGTGTCCTGATGGTGTATCTGCTCGAAGCTATTGTGAAATTGTTATTTATTCGACTTTTTCTGTGTCAACAGACTGTGAATGCCGAAGGCGTCATTGTTTTTTCATTCAGTCAACGCGCTCGGTTTGGAATAAAAAATAGATTGTTTTATTCTGCACAAATATTGTTTTTAATACTGCTCTTGCATACTACATTTTATTTGAAAATCTTTCAAAGCGAAAACGCGATGAGCTTATCTTACAAGATTAGAAACGTGCTTTGTTAGCGGTAATATTATTATAATGACAGACTAACGTTAATACCGAAGCTGATTACTGTTGTATATTGATATAAAAAAATTTGTATATCGATAAGGATTCAATTACGTAGCTGCAGCACGTCTGATTTTATTGTTACAGAAATACATGTCATTCTCGATACAACTTAACTAAATTCTATTTATATTTTGACTATCAGTTTGTTGTCAAGTTAGCAGAAACTAAAAGCAAACAGACTATAAAATATATTTACAGAAAGCATTGTCGACATATATATATACATATATTCATCGGCAATCTTTTACGTTTTATGTTATAATATTGCGCGTCAATTTATCAAAGTGCTTCAAGCTGTATGAGAATGTTCGATTAACTCGATATCTTTTTCCGATAGTAATAACGCGGCAGCCTAGAAATTCCAAACATTTTTATTCAGCGCTTTAAAAGAAATTATTATATCTTTTATCCATCACGGATATTTGTCGAAGAGCACAGAAAAGGTGCGAAAAACTGGATGGATGTAATTCAGGGGGTCAATGTGTGGAGCAGGTGGGTCCACTCGCACCTGATGCTTGTGTGCCGCTTCCGCCCGGTTGTATTCCAACCGTAAATTTACGATTCCGCGTGTCTGAGGCGTGACCGCGTGCACGAAGTATATTCATTTATAAAACCCACAGACTTCAGTTGCAATTAAACATAACTGTTATAATTGCATACTGCTAATTACTGGAATAACGTTAGACAGAATTTAAGAGTGACAGCTATATGATGCTGTTACCAAGTGTGGTTAAATCATAAATTAGTTGCTCAGACTGTGTAACGCAGCGTCGCCGTGTAATATACAATATTTAGAAATGTAGTACACCATATGTAATGAAACATGTACAATGTCTTGAAATTTGTATGTTGATAGAAATAGAGACTTTGACTTTGAGGATATAACATATCTAAATCGAAATTAGTATAAGAAAATTATATTTTCTAATCAAATTTGCACATATTTGCTTAAAGATTATTCTAAATTGTCTAGTAAATGTAAAAAACGCGGCAAAATTTTGTGATTACGTATAGTTAGGCGCAAGGATCCAACGATCGATTGCGAATTAAAAGATGCCGGTCTTTCAGCGATTCGGTCTGCCGCGGCCGGGTCGAAGCGGCGCGGGCGCGGCGGCGAATCACGAAAGAACTCGTGATTGCATGAAAGAGCGATACGCGTGGGACGACGTATTACGTGTGGTTCGACGATGGTTTGTAATCGCAAACGCCGTCGCAGGAAATGTTTCGGATGTCGTGCTCGGCGTAGCTGCTAACTCGCTCGCGGAATTATTAATCACCCTCTGGCGTGCATTACGGTATCGCCCCGTTCTATTGTTCGCTCCGAGCGAATGACGGAAGCGAAAGAGGATGTACGAGAGGTATACTCGAGGAACTCGCGGGAGAGACGCTCGATGGTCAGGTAACGTAAGATGAGGACGGTAACGATGATGAAAATGTACGCTGAGGAAAAGTTACGTGAGGCTATAAAGCGAAGGATGGAAGAAACCGTTGAATACGAACAACTGTAGATTCCATGAAGGCAGATTGAGAAGGGTAGACAGAGGAGCGAACATGGAAGCAAGAGCTGAATGAAGTAAGTGCGCACGCGGCCGTGCTTCCGGTTTCTCCTCTTCTGCTCCGTCGTCTCTTCTCTTCTATCTCTCTTTCTACACAGCGACCATTCCTTTCTCTTCTCGCTGTATTCACGTTAAAGCGCGTCTGTCTCTAATAAATTATTATTTCGCTGTCTTATACTGACAATGAGCTGCGTTCCTTAAAGCTGCGGTTAGGATCAATATTAAATAATATGAAGAAAATACGAGAGATAGAAAGAGAAAAGGTAGAATAGAAAATATGCGATTTCTACGATACCCTCGATAAATTTTAAGTATATATTACGCTAAGAAATGCCAACGTACTTGGATTTACCTTGGAATGCAATTTCATTAAGCATGCGACTTGTCTATTGCTGGGAAAGTATGTTGCGAGTCTCACTTTAGAAATTTGTCGGCCGATTTCCTTGCGACTGTATTATAATGATTTCGTGTGATGATTCCCTATGCACTTGACACGCATGGTCATCTCGCGGTCGCTTGACTTTTCAGGTTCGAGCGTAATCCCGAAATGGAGCGTAACGAGTCCCTTGGAAAACGTGTTAATCGAATTGATCAATCTGTAGGTCGTCGGATCATCTCGGTCACGTAAGAGTTCAACTCGTGAGAATTATCTTGGATTATCTTGAAATTTATCTTCCTTTCTTTCCTTTATTTCCTTTGATCTTTCTAGATTTGCTAAACGATACTACAAACTCTTCTTTCTAAACAACCAGTTTGTTCAGCAAGATATCTCTCCAATAGGTTTCTCTGCAATATGAACAGAGTTTAAACTTATTTTAAACTTTTTTTTATATTTTTAGTGAAAAGCAGAAACATCGAGAAACAAATAAACGTGTCTAGCATAGTGCTAGGTGTAACATTCGAAATAATTTTATTTATAACAAATTATTACAAATAAAATAATTCGTGCTTATATTTGCAGTATAAACATTTTAATTGATAACATAACGTGTACAGTACGACAATATGTAAAAGCAATATTTATATTTTACTTCGCTTACATGTATGTGTTGGCAAATGATTAATAGTGAGAAATAAAACATCACGCGATTAATATTTGGTTATAAATGAGCTTATTTTCACGCATATACGCGCGGCTTAATACACGCGAATAAATGCATGAGGATAGCACGAGGTAGCGCGCGAGGGTCCGGCCTACGAATCGATATGCCTTTGCCAAGAAAACGTCACGAAAAAGTCCATCAATCATTGCGTACACAGGCGTAATGTGGGTGAGGGTGTACAGCTCACACGTATACGAGCTCGTTCTGACGGATATTCAAGATACAAGACATAGACCGCCGCAATTTATTTATGCTCGATACAACGGAAATCAATGGAGTTAATCGAGCCGGTTGACCGAACGTTATTTTCCGCAACTTTCTCGGATTTTCATCAGTCAAATTATAATGGAAATTCTTTTATAACATAACACAATAATATAACACAATATACATATATTCACAATACGACGTGTATATGTACAGTATGTTAAAAAAATATGCTTCGTACACAATAGAAAAAAAATTACTTGAGTCAGTCGAAAGTAAAATTAAATTAAATTGTGAAAGAGAGAGTAACATTTTCCCTGGGAAAAGAAAAGCTATTTTAAGATGCATTAGAGAACGTTGCCTTACTACTATTATATATACATTTTCTAGAGTGTCTGCTATATTTAACGCAGTAAAATGAAGCTTTGAATTAGTTATAAGAATGTAATTTGCGTTAGTGTCAGGATACGTGACATAAACTTAGCATTACAAAATTTCTAGACACTGATAAAAGGGAGGAGTCTAAAACCCTCTGAAGTGTCGGAGGGCTCGCAAGCTCGTAAGCTCGTACGCACGCCATACGTCCAATAAACGAACGAGCAAAAAGAGTTTCGAGCTTGTCGTGTTTCCAAGAACATTCCGTTCGATCGATGCAGCCTGCCATTACTGGCTGGCGGATAGGCTGTGTTGTTACGCTCCTCTCTTGCATACGTGTATCATCTACGTATTCACGTCGCTCATGATATGACAATAACGCTGTTTTATTATTCTAATGCGCTTTGACCGATGGAGAAAAAGATTTTCATCTGATTGCGACGTGAAATATGACAATGATTGTTATTTGATGCTTTGTAGAGATAGCAATGCATTATATATTGACAACAGTAATGTTGCTTGCTAAATTTTATATTTTTTAATGTCTATATAAATAATTATCTCAAGGGAAAATATACATACATATATAATGTTCTGTGAGGAAATTTAAATTATTTATAGGATAATTTTTTTCTATGCGTCTATCTCTGCCTAATTCTCTATTCTCAGAATATCGAGCCTCAAGTAATTGGAGCATGTCTTTGTCACGTAGTGTCTTCTACCAGAATCACATGCATATTTTATTCCGGAAATCAGGGTGAAAAATTACGATATTTATGGAAAAAAAGGTCGCCTCTCGTAATATTATATGATTAGACACTTGATGACGTAGTCCGTTGTCCGTTCGCACAAGTACGTTCGTACAAGTGAAGAAACGGTAACTGCGTTGCTTTCCTCGGTCAACGTTAATTTGTAATCCAGGACAAGTTGATGGTAAAGGGGTGGCGGGTCGTAGTGGCGCCGACCGTTGCTTGGAAAGAATACCTGCCACATTATTGCCACATAGTTCTTCCACCACTATGAAAATTAGCACAAGCGCTGGGACGATCGATCCGTTTAATGCAGATGTCTACGTACACGCGTAGTTCAAATATTCCTGGGAACTAATCCGACTCTAGTTTATTTCTTTCATGTAACTATACAAATTAAGTGAGCACGACATTCTCCGATATCAACGTCTCATTATTTTCGATTTCACTTGGATAGATCATTAAAATTGATTTCTGTCTGTTAATTAGTCTATATAAGTTAGTTTAATTCTTATTTATATACAGGGTGTTCCAGACCACCCGTACACCCCATTTAAAAGCTAAGGATGCGATTCTATGTTGTAGACAGAAGTTGTATGGTTTTAAGTGGGACATAAAATGGTGTCATTAATTTGATCTTGAATAGTTATTTGAAGATCACGTGAAGGTCACCTTCAATTTTTTAAATGGAAACCCCTATTTTGCATTAGATATTCTTCTAGCTTATCTCGAGAGCTTTCCAAAACGCTATAATAAAGTATATTTTTGTCAAGTACTTTTCGAGATATTTTAAACTTCGTCATGACACTTTTTAATATAAAATGAAATGAAATGAAATGAAATATCTCATAAAATATTCACTTTTCGATAACTTTACCTGAATACTTTTAGATGTAGAATAATAAAAGGAATCAGTTAATATAAAAAACACGAAGAGTTAGTTTCAAAAATTTTATTGCATTTTTTAATTGCATTGGTGGATTTTATAAAATTCCATATCTAAAATTAATACTAGTAATCGATTCCTTTCTGGTCTGGGACACCCTGTATAATATACAGTAATATTTGGTTTGTATTTTTTATATGCATTATTATATAAAACATTCTACTTCAAATTGTTCTCAATTGTGACAAGTTACATTTGAATTAAAGGATATATTTTTTACTATAATTTAATTAGTATTAACGAATTTTATGAAAAAATTTTGTTTGTCAATTTTTAGAATAAATTATATAATTTTTATATAATATTGAGATATATTCTAGCTTATAACAATATTTATATTTTAATCTACGATATAATAAGATTAAAGTTTATTTGGTATCTAGAGCTAAGTCGTGATTATTATTAATATATTATCAAGATGCAACTATACACAAAATACCATAAGAATCTATGTATTCGCAACGCTGTCTTTTTACCTTTGATGGTAGAAACCACCGCCCAAATCAGCTTGTAGAAGCCAACTCCTGTTCCTACATGTACGAGTAAACTATTGATCCGTGAGTAGTCACGCGATTCTGTCGTAGAACGCCACTCAAGCCTTTCCTGTGCCTTTTTCTTCCCTAGTCTCCTTTCTCTCTCTCTCTCTCTCTCTCTCTCTCTCTCTCTCTGCATCCTTGAACGTTCACTAGAAATCTTTACGTTTAGTCGTTCTTAAAAATAGTTTTCTTTTTAAAAGAATCGCCAAAGTTTCCGATCGTCAAGTCCTGGATTACTATTTAATAATATTTGCACACGACAGTCGACATGTCTGCTTAATGTAAATTTCGTTGGAAACTAACTAACAGTAGGATTGAATATCGTAATGTAATGCAGACGTAGATCAATAATAAAATTTAAATAACAGTCAATTTTAAACACGTAGACCGAATTACGAAAATATTATTTCAGTTAATCAATGCTTAATACAAAGGCAGAGAGATTCGCGAGTCGCGAAATCGTCCGGTCGCTTATTCAATTAAGAATTTGAAAGAGGAAGCGTCGATAGAGTGGACAGGATAGTAATATCAAACCAGGAATAACCCTTACCCTTTTATTTCTTCACGCATCAACCTTCTCCCTTCCCTTTCTCTCATTGTCACGAAGCCTCAACCAAGCCGACCAACACCAGCGTATTACCATCGCCGGCGAACAAGCAACGACCACCTTCGCCGACTCCGTCGACTTCGCCAACGCCATCATCACCTTCTCGTCCTACCTCCACCCTTAACTCACCCCATTTCCCTCGCTTTATCACCTGCCATCACCGGCCAGCTCGCGCAGTATATACCTACCTATCTACGGCGGCGCGCCTCGGTTAGGTCTTATCGGTAATGGTCCTATTTTTGGATTCTCCGCCCATTCTTTGCGTGACCCACCTCCGCAGCAACTTCCCCTCTCTCTCGTAGCCCGGTGGTTTACAACCCCTCGAACGAGGGGTTTAGTCGGATCTCCCTGAGTGGCGGCGCGTGAGGAGACACGGAGACACCGCGCCGGGATGTCCCTTTTCGTGAATTAAAGAGAGGCCGATGGGGGGGACGTGCACATCTAGCATAGGGTCGCTAGAATAAGACGATTCTATGTAAGATTTGCGATTCTTCCTCTAGTTTAGAAGCTATCTCACATTGATCGATACGTTGGTATCGAGCACTGATCGATATCAAATTACCATGCATACCTGGCGTATTTTTTTATTCTTCACGAAGACACTAGAAGAATAACCGGATGCTTGGTCTTTTTGTTTTCCGCGGAAGGAAGGGGAAAGAAATTCGAATTAGTGTTGCTCGAATCTTCAAGGCGGAGGGTCGGTTGGCGTGACTCGGTTCACGGATCGATAAACAGACCGGAGGTTCCCGACTAACCAGTCTCGGGTCACGAGAATATTATTAAGCGCGCCGCGCCGGTGCTTTTCCGACGGCCCGAGCAAATCCGACTCTTATTGGTAATTTTGTTTCACATCCCAAGAAAATTGTTAAGGTACAATGTTTTAAGCTACTTGTAAATGCATTTGTTTTGCTTAAATTATCTCCAAGTCCGCGACGGTATTTAGGATAAATACGATGACCATCGTTATCATCGTACCTATTATCGTATTTCTCTTAACAATATCCAAAGTTGATATTACAGAAAAAAATGAAAATTAAAAAATTAAAAATGAAAGAAGAGAGGAAATGAAGAGGGAATAATTTTCCATGGGAATAAAACATATTTTCTAGAGAGATATCTATGAATTTTTAATAACAATTAACGTGTAGAGAATTTATAAATTACAATTTCTACAAAGTTTTTCAAAATTTTAAATGTTCCTGCCTACCTTGCTAGCCTTTTGCTATTTTTTTCTTTAACGATAAGCTTTAATTCAGCTTTTGCGGTAATGATACTTGAACATATTCGTCGTGTTCTCCGGATCTACAATTACTGTTTTTGAGAGTAACATTGATTACTATCGAGGGACGTTTTAATCGCGGGCGTATATCGAGGAAGTGAAAACAAGGGGACATTCGATTGCAAGGAAAGTAGGGACATATCGAGGTGAAAATATGCACACGGCGTGTGCTTAGGCGCCATATGTCGCGCGGTCATTCATGTCCACGTATGTCCCACGTATATAACTTTTCCTACGTATGCGCTACACGTGGATGTACGCGTCGAGCGTATGAACTGATCTACGTACGTACGTAAACTATTTACCTTCCGATAGCGGCTATAAGCGCGATGTCGTGGCTAGGGGTTGCTTGTAAGGTGGATATTAAGAGAAATGTCCTTTTGCTCGCGGAGCCACTATAATGTCCATTAAATTGGAAAAATTGCGCCTTCCAACGAGTAGAGTATTCCAGTAACCCTAATAAAACCAACAAAGAGATACAAAATAACTCACTTTTAGTATCTTCCATCAAAATGCTCGTTGCAATTCCTATTTATATGTATATTCCATATATACATAAGCTTGTTTATAACTTTTCATATAAATGTGGCGAATACAATATGTTTAGGGAACTATCGTGATCTATTCTTATCTTGACGTTATCATTCATTTTGCTTTCAAATTTAGGAAGTTAAAAAATAACATAATGTGCTTGTGATATAGCGTTGGCTTTTAATTGTTATGCGGCGCTGCGTTGCTACTACACGCGGAGAAAATAGCGAGGAAAGAGTGCGAAAGAGGGTTGGACAAGAGGGTGCAACTAACCGCTATGTAATAACCGGCTTTGTTTTCCTCTCCCCAAACAAAACTTGTTACTCGAGCTTACACCACGTTGTTCTAAACAGAATTGAAATATTCGTGGGATCGAATAATTTCATTTGTTGACCGATGAATCCAATGCATTTCTTTCATGAATAGGCAAGAAGGAAATCCAATGATGGAAGTTACAATGCGTGACGTTCGCTTACTCTGAAAACGCAAATAATAGTAATAACAAGCGAAAAGTCTTCCGTTCGTTGAATCGTTTGTTCGAATTCGTCACATACAATGTTATTCATAAATTTTATGTTATTAAAATTTCAAAAATTAAATTAGAATTTAAATTAAATTTTTATTCAGCAAATTGTATATACATTAATAGCAAGACTGCAATAGTTTTTTTTTTACAGTTGCAATAATATTTAATGTGTGAATCTAGTTTTGAGTTTTTCAGTGGAACATCTCCTTTATCGCGACTATCAGAGCAGCACTAGTAAATTGCAATTCATATTGAATAGTACCCCGGAACTGCTAACTTTCTTTCTAATTATTAATTATCGTAAATTATCACAACGTTACGTCTGTGTAATGTTATGTCTGCAAACTTGTTAGAATGCGGATACTTTTCAATTTATTGATGTAGCAATATCTCCATCGACGATCGGAATGCTCTGCTTTTTGCATGCATAAAATGAAATTATCGCGGTTATACGATTTTCTTTTATACTTCCAGGAAAAGAAATTGTACGATTGAATTTATTTGTTCGTAATATATGCGGTTGAGCCGCAGATAATAATAAGAGCGAGCATGGAATTCGCACGGAAACTGTTCTTAGAAATTTGCAAATTGTCGTGTGAATAGACAGATAGATATCTTGTCTTTTCTAACTTCGGTATTTTTTCTTGATTAAAGTACACTTGATAAGTATATCCACTCGTTTAGTCTCATATCTATTATTATAAATGCAATTATGTAAATTGAACATTTTATTTAACTTATTTACAAGAAAGAATTATTCATTTTTTTTAAACTTTCCTCGTGCAAAATACTATTTTCGATTTTCAATTACTTTGCTGTAGATGTTTCTTCTTATTAAAGATTAGCAATTAAATGGATATGTAAATGTCAAAATAATTTTTCTCGAGAAATAATTTATGTGTATATATATACACGATTGCGATTTTGAAAAAAAAAGCATAAATCTATAGATCGTGCAAGCGATGAAAGAAAATTCCATCCGCAATGCGGTCGACAACGGGCACCTGCGAAATTATGCCTGACGGATCGACGTTTTTTTGAAGTAGCTTACTTGAAAAGTCACGCGATACAACGTTGTGGTCCTCGTGCTTTGAAAGGCTCTTGCGGTTTAATTCAATGGCCGGTACGATGACCACCACTTTCAAAATTATTGCATACATTTATTCATTATTCATTTTACGTCGGTACATATTAAATGGTTAAGAAGAATATTCTTAAAAGCATTTCAACGCGCATTTTTAGTAGCACGGGCATTATCATATGAAAAGATATATATTGAATTATGTACCAAAAATTGTGTTAATTTTATTAATTTTCTGTTGAAATTAGCCACATGTGTACAATATCAGTATGAGTAAGAAGAAATTATTATATAAAATAGAATTATGGAATTATTTATTTTTTATTTTTTCAGATAGATAAAATATTTGAGAAAAATATTTTTTCTCGTGTCCTTTTTACATCTTAAAGTATGTTTCCTATAATTCGGCGGATTATTTCTTCAATACGTATATGTATATATAATATTTATCGATATTATTTTCATTAATTATTGATAATTTACTGTAATTTCTTTCGGTCGAAATCGGATCGGTAAATCGAAGTATGCCGAGTCTGGTATGGCGAAGACGAGGACGTCGTCGGCGAAACTTGGTTTTGGTAGTTGGTAGCCGCAGTGCTGGCGCAGCGCCCTGACCTCAAAACAGCGGCATGGATCGATAGAAAACTTCCTTCCTACGCTTTGCGCCACGTTCGCCGTGCAGACTTAGCAGACTGGTAGGCCAAAGGAAGTGCAAGAAGATGAATATTGCGCGGTGAAACTTGAGACGCGCTTGTTTAACTGACGAAGATTAGTGCGATTGGAGAAAGTGGAGAGAGAGAGAGAGAGAGAGAGAGAGAGAGAGAGAGAGAGAGAGAGAGATTATCTAGGAAAGTCCAGTTTTATTTACGTAACATTATTAATTCCTAAATCATTATTGGCGCAATATAATTTCGCAAATGATTCTGAATCAATTCTTTTTTTCTTGATCGCAAATCGCTAAAAATAAAAAGCTGAGTAATTAATAAATTTAAAAGCCGTGGAAAAGAATGCAATGTTTTAATGATTTATGTTCTTTTTCAGTTCCTTGTCTGTCAAGTTCATTATACGGCACAATACATTATTATGCCAAGTCATTTAATTAATTAAAAAAAAGTAAATTGATAGAATTAATTAATTATTCCAAGATAGTGGTGATACTGTCATTTTCTCTACTTTTTTAACGGTTAATTTTATCTTGAATACAATATCGGTTTTATATGTACGTATAACGCTGAAGCAATATTCGATCAGATTACCAGCACACAATTGACATTGTGGTAATCAAGCTTTGATGCGAATCGATACTTATTTGGACAAGGTCGTGAAGTTGTTCTCAAGGATCACTGACCTCTCTCTCTCTCATGCTTCTTCTCTCTTCGTCTCGACACTCTCACGATCTTTCGATCCTTTCGCGCTCGTTACCGAAGAGACTCGAAGCGTAACCACGTGTGCTGGCAAGCGAGGCGCGATTCTTCTCTGTTCTTCTACAACGACGACGACGACGACGAGGACGAGGTGTCCGCTATTTAAGCGCATGCACGTCGTTTCTACGTGTTTTCTATGCGTTTCTTTTCGCGTTCGCCAAGGGCCCATGTTCCGGAAGAAACATCGAGAGAAGACGCACGGTGATGGTGGTGCACCTCGTCGAGTCGTTTTATTACAGCGTGCACACCCGACAATGAGACGACACCCTTGTTTACGAGGTGCCGATGCTACACCGTCCGTGCTCATGTTTTCTCATGTATTTCCTCGTTTGAAGTGCAGCCAGTGACCGTTCTCACTTTTTTGCGGAAAGTTCTGTCTTTCTTATTCTTCTTTTACATTTTGTATTATCATCAATTTTTATTGTTCTTTGTCCAATAAATTATTTAATTAATTAATCAACGAATATATAGGATTTACAATTATACTGAAGGCAGAGTATCGAATTACATTACTTTAAATGAAATTTTCACAAACAATAAGACAGAATTACAAATGCTTAAATGTGCATTACTACACAAGCAGAGTGAGGCAGGATAAATATTATTATCGATAATTCCATCCGCGTTACTCATCTACACCGGCCTATGCCGGATATTATTCCATTGCTAAGGATGTTTTCGCACAAACCCGCTGCGAAATATAGCTGATCGATATTTTTGCGTATCCACATACGCGACAGGCGCGAGTGCGGTGACAAGGACGAAATATATTCGTTTTATTAAGGCGCGCGTGTAACCGAGAGGTACGACTTCCTCCTGGTTTATGAGGTGTCGATACCGTCGTCCCGTGTAAACGCATATAAAGCGGGTTTACTTTGCTCACACACGTATGTACACGTACGATCCTTGTACGATCGAAGAGGCGCACAGACACCGAAGTAGAAAAAGTAAGATATATAGAAGGACGAAAAGATACACACACAAACACACACACACATCACACTTATCGTTCGCTTATTGCGAGAGACTTTACGACACGACGCGACGGTGCTTGCAGATTTTTCGCCTTTTCTAACTCTCACATGCGATTCTCAGCTGCAATATTATGGACTTCGCTAGAGCAGTCTTAATATCCACGAGTCAAAATTTTCTTTTGGTAAAAATTTTAATCGAGGTTTATGATTTCTCGCAAAAGCTATTTGCTCTTGCTCAAACAATGTATCTTACATCTTGGTTCAAATCGTTAAGAGAAGCGATATATATATATATATATATTAATCTCTAAATTTAATAAATAATATTTATAAATCGAATAATCATAAGAATACACTTTTCCAATATCGACAGAAATTTTAAAACGCACTCGAATATTGTGTAATATTATAATATCAATGTAGTATACACGATACATATTGTTAATTTCATTGTAAACTAAAATAATGTATTAATCGAAAAAAAGGAATTTCTTAACGGTGCGGTAAATCTCCAAAATCCATAAACAAATAGCTGAGTAAGTTCATTGCAAATGTCGTTTATTTTTAGCCTGCACGAGCGTCATACTACGTAGCTAGCCCGTCGTTGGCATTTTAACGAATTGTCAACGGTTACCCTTTTACATTCTACGATCAGGGTTGTTCGTGGTCGCTACGAGGGTTCGTTGGCATTTAAATGATGAAAGATACCGCGACGTATACGAAACTAACAAAAAACTTCACTTAAGACTTTACTTGGTTATTATCGCGTATTTGATACGTCTAAATATTAACATTAACTTTTCTTTGTTCTTATCTTTTCCTTGTTCTTCGTGTCCTTTACGTTCCTCTTCGTAAAAAATAAATTTTTTTTAGTTATATTTTACATAAAACTGATGTTACGCTGTTAGGTGTTTCTAAAATTTAAATTTTCAATTCTTTTTTTCATCTTGTATGAGCTGATTTAGATTTTTTCATACAAAGAAACTTTTCTCATATCTCAGCATACATTAACGGATATCTGCTTTTGTTTTATCGTTTAATTATAATGCGAAAATATAAATGCAAAAATAACAGGAATACAAGAATTGTATGCAAAAATGTTTGCCGTTAGATAGTTTGTGTATGCACACCTCGACACTTTTATTTTCTCTTTCTCCACTGCTTCTTGAGAAGTACTATAATAATGTTACACTCGTAGATGTATGTAGGATACAAAGCTTTTCAAGACTGTAAAAGTACTATAATAATAAATAATACCTCGCGCGGAAGGGTGAAGGATTTATGGGTGATATTCGCGAATGGTATTGTTATATAATGGCCATCATACAGCTATTAAACTCGAAGTTATTTTTACTTCATTTTTTATAGCTTTGATGTAAAATGTCGTTTGAAAACAGTTCTCACATTAAAGATTAAAATATATTTAAGCGTTTGATAAAATTCTATCTAGGTAGTTTATTTTGAGTGAGATAAAAAAAGAGTAATACTTATATAC
>VBVQ01000031.1:0-34106 GCA_011636635.1 Tetramorium simillimum | reverse complement strand
ATACTAAAAGATAAAAAGAAAAAGTATAATTAAACTATTTCTTAATTAAAGTGAAACATCTAAGCTGATATAAAATCTATAATAGATATCTTTCCCTTTTTCGTACTGTAATTATAATAAAATTGCGTGATATACTGTACTAAAAAATTTAATCGTAAATGTATTAAATTAAAACGTGTGTGATACTGATGATATTCGTCCCTTTGATATACTAACTTTTACAATCCTCGTGCGTCCTCGTGACATTGCACTCCGACAAGATCAGGATGAAGAGTAGGTCGGATCAGGTTAATGTCGAGACGTCTAGGTCAAGGAGTGGTCACTGGTCTCGATCGCTCGTTTATCTCGACAGTTGCGACCTACTTGGGACTACCGGTAATGTTAATGTCATAATTTTTCAGCGACAGCATTGGCCACGATGATGACTTTCTCGAGATTTTGTCCTTCTCGCCTTCTCGCCTTCTGGCAATCTGGAAAAGAAATGTCATATATTCCGATGGAACGATCAACAGCGTTTGGTGAAAAATGACCGATCGATCTAATCCCGCCATGTTGGGGATCGAAAGAACTGCGTGACCGCTATTAAAGCCAGGTGACCCTATGGTCTTTTCTCTATCTGATGGTCAACGCGATAATTTCGTTTCCACTCGCGAGTAAATGCAGAAAATAAATGCAGACCGTGCATTTGCATGGTCTTCTTTAACAAAATCAACCGACTCGCGTGCTCACGGACGTGTGGGCGTTCTCGGAAGCCAGCTACGGACGAGCACGCTAATGCAAGACTTGCGATTCCATGAAAATATTCCCGTCTGTTCCTACTAACCTTCCTTGCATTTTCTAGAAGTACGTATCTAAACCGCGATAAGATTTCGCATCGTGATAAGCCTTTATTCTTGATATACTATTTTGAAACGAGAACTTGTCGCTTGTAAAAATAAAGAGAAGAAAAAGAAGCGAACTAGAATAAAATGAAAGGAACTTATCACCTGACTCGAAACCACTTATAAGTTTAATTCCTAATTTAATTTCTAATTTCAGAGATTAATAATATACGACGTTATAATATCGATTTCTACCAACAGCCTTTCTTCGTCGTATATTTTTTGACGACTAAAGGGGACATTGGAAGGGTCGAAACGAATATGAAACGAATGCTAATGTCGATCTACCGGTGTACGACGTTTACATGCGGCCAAGGGTAAAAGATAAGTGAGTGTAAAAGAGGGATGGCAGTTGCAACGATATGGCTCGTCAAGATCGCCGGTCACGATTAGAGCCACGGCCACGATGCGCTAGCACATTTAACGTCCATCACATTGTTATTACTGCTTATTATTTGTCCATCGTCCAGTAGACGATGCACTCGCATCGGATATGACAACGACAGGGGTAGCGTTCGATGGCGTTGTTTACACTGGGGAACGCCGCGCCGCGTGACACTGCAGCGGCAGCGCTAAACTTTAATTATTCTTTCTCTGGCAAAAACGTTCTTTCCTATCGATTGGAGGATCCTAACGTTGGGATCCGCCAACGATCGTTTCGCATAATTTAGCTATATCTAAGTGAATACGAAGCCAAGTATTGTGTGTTTCTCATGGTCTCTTAGTGCGTGGCTCTTATTGTATAGTCTTCTAAAGTTAAACGAGTCCTTGGAAGGAAGCAGAAGAAACGGTGACGACGTACAGGACGTGGCGCGTCACAGTAAATCGCCATCGTAAGACTGCGACTTCTTACAGCAGCGGAAATCACGTGACGTTGACGATGACTCAGGAGACGCTTCGCCGGCTCGGAAATCGAAGGAAGAGGGTTCCTTCCCGTGACGCAGTTGATTTTACAACGCGCCTTGCGCGCGCGCGCGCGCGCGCGATTCCCTGCCGCTACGAACTCGACCGCGCGCGCAAGGCGCGTTAGAATGCTCGCTCGTAGATTAAACAGCGCTAATGATCCGTATCGCGATCCCGTTAGGACTGACTCGCCTGCTCCGCGATATAACCGCCGCGCCACGCCGCGCCGCGCCGGTATTTCGCTTCCGCCTCTGGCTTCACGTGCGTGTGGGCACCGTGTGGCCGACACGGGAGAATCCTCTCGCTAAGGGGAAAGCACCATAAATCCTTTTATACATACAGCCAGTACCGTTGATAACCGATGACTCTATTTTCTTTCGCGTTTCCTCTTGGAAGTTTCACTCCTCAATTAACTTGATCGTCATGGGAACTGGAGTAACCGGTGCCAGTTTGCAATTGAAAACTATAAACTTGAACAAGTCGCATTCGAAACTGAAGTTAAGTAAAAGAAACTTAAACGAGGAGTCGGAGAGATAAGGACATTTTCGAAACTATCGTGTGTTTAATCCTCGAGTCGACTCTACTGATGTCTCAGCGAATTCACTGTCAACTAGGAAGGAAGTGTAAGAGGGAAGATAACGAGACGTGAGATGTAACAGAATTACGGCAAATGCAATCATATTGCAGCGGAAAGTAATACGGCGCGATGTGCCATTAGGATAAAGGCGCGTGGAACAGGCCAAGATAGTCCAGTAGTCTCTAACGATTAATTATGCACCTACGTGGCGCGGCGCGACGCATTAAAACGCTCGCGGAAAAGAGATAATAATAATAACGCAATTACAAATTATGCGGAGAAAGCAATTACGTGAACGGCGCGGCGGCGGCGGCGGCGCGTCACGACGCGATGCGACGTTCGTGGCAGCGTTAACAACCGATGTAGTAACGCGATAGACGCGATAAACCGCCGCGCCATCCGCACCCAGGGCGGAGAACGATGCTGTCCTAGAGCGGGCGCGCAGTTGTACGATTAATTGCAAATAATTAGCGAACACTCTTCCGCGGCCGCGGCCGCGGCGAGTGAGATAACGGTACAAGGACGTACGCGCCGTACGTATCGTCCATTGTTCGGGCGCGTTACCCAGACGCATTGTTGCGGTGCATCCTGCTGATGCGCGCACGTTGCCTCCTCCCCGTCTTCCCCCGCCCCCTCGTCGATCCCCTTCGTTGAGGCAAGACGCTTTTCGTGATTCGCGAAATCACGCGATTCTGCATGACGCTATTGAAATCGTATTCGCCGCGCCGCGAACGCTTCAGCGCGTTGAATGATTCACGTCGCGGGAAACTTCGCCGGTATCATATCCGACACAGTCGGTTTTTCTCGTGAGTCGTACTCTTGGTTTTATTGTTCCCTCGGTGTCGGATCGCCAGACAATGCGCCGTAATTCGCACGCTTTGACGACGGTGCAGCGTCGCGGTATTCCCGGCGCCACGGTAATGACCCAGGATCGTAATTGTTTTAAATGCCAACGGAGTAATAGCGTTTACGTGAAAGTGTCATGTGTGAAATGAGAGGAAGAGCGTAACCTTTCTCACTCGAATTTTCACACTTTGCGCTGAAGCGAAAATTAGAATTTGGCACAACATAAATTAGCTTATATCTCATATCAATCTTGTAACAAAAATCAAATATTATATAACAAGTTACAATAAACTTAGTATAATGAATTTTCCAAAATACATATTTACTCAAATAAATGCCTTTCTACTGGTTTAAATTATACGTCGTATTATCGAGATCTTTGTTTAAAAATATCTTTATATTTATGAGCGAGAGCGATTTTGACATTACTGATACAGTAGAAGCGCTGGCAATTATCTTTGATGGTTAAAATTACTTTAATTATCTTTCCATAAAAACTAGATTTGTCTCGGCGCTCGTCATGCTCGCTGACATTTAAATGCGTCTGTAACTGTTATGAGTCTTTCTCCGTCGAATGATTCATGTTCCACTGCAGAATGCTTCGTATATCAAACTCGCCTTGTGTTTCTGTTATAGTTGGTTTACTTTACCATAGTTTCTCTGAGAAAACTTCAGATTTAGTTTCGCCATATATATCATTTTATGATATATATCATTTTTATGATGCTTAACCGTTTCATAAAAGCAGAAGAAACTCGAAACGGATGTAATACATCATGGAGAGAGAAAAGCATATTTGTTAAACTCAGTCACTATAACGTTGCTGTTTGCGCTATTTTATCGGCACTGCAATTAATAATTCATATATCATAATATTATTTTAATGAAAAGCGCTGATGAATGAAAAATTGCTAATCAATGAAAAATTTCATATAATATATTTTTAATATACACTAATTTTGCAAAGCTGTTGTAACATTGAAATATATATATGTAGCGACCCTCTATTAATATCTTTTATTACATCTATTTACGATAAATTATTTTATATTGTTGATAAAAATAAAAAATGTCAAATTAAGATGCAATTAGATTTAAAATTTTCTCGTATGTTTTTAGGTATCTTGAAGAAATGGGATTGGTAGAACGAGAAGCCGAGATGCAAGAACTGAATGCTCCTAGACCTGGAAGATCGAGAGATCTCTTCGGAGTGCAACTGGAGGTAAGATTCACGTGGGAAATTGATTCATTTAACCGAAACGCGCAAAAGGTCTCACAATAAGCGCGCGGTCTTCGCGAAACTGAAATAATTTCCAAGATACCGTGTTCGTTAATGCGGCGAGGTCTGACTTGAAAGTCAGAACAATCGAGACAGGGGAGCGAGTGTAACTTAATGCGCGTTCTCTGGTATCCTTGTTGAGAATACATTCGATCTAGGATTAGCTATCCATTCACCTGGCAGAGCACACTGGCTGACTTCAATGGTCACTTTTGCCCGCGATTGTAGTGTAGGCCAGTGAGAGGCCCGACCCAGAAAACTCGTATCGGTTCTGGTACAACGGACAGCCACCTGAAATCGAAACGGCCAAGGAAAGTTCGTTCGTTGCACTCTCCTCCCTGTCGCGGTGATCAATCCGCCTGTTACACCTTTCTCCACGTGTTTCTTGCCGGATTGTACGGATTGTACGAGATACTGGTAAAGTCAGATGTCGATCGCCATTACCTGGTCTCGAGAACTTGCCTTGACGAGGAATGCTTTCTCACGTTTGCCTATACTTTACTTTTCCATGTCTCTCGTCTATTTTTTTATCACGATAAAATAAATATTTAATTATCGAATTTTTTAAGTAATTCGATAGAAATTAATGACCGAAAATTATTGATTCGATAAACTAAAGAATGTATAACTAAGAATACCAATCAGAATATTAAATAAATGAAAAGACAGACACACACCTACAAAAATATGACAAATAGATTAAAAAGATTTTTTAACAGAAAACCCAATGACAAAAATATTTCTTGTAAAATGAAAAGATTATGTTTGAGAAGGTCGATGCAAGAATGTGAAACATTGCACAAGCAGATTTATAGGAGATCGAAATGAAAAGACGAAACTATAATTACGTAATTAACGAAATTGTACGATCAAAAACAAATGATGTAATAACTATAGGGTAGAGGTAGTTAGTGCGACGAATTTCGTGAATTATCGAACAAACGTACGTCGGTACAACCATTATTTTAACATAATTTGATGTCAGCTAACGATATGACTTACGCAATGATTTCTCAACCGTACCGTCGTCAGCATTCAATAAGCATCAGCTTAATTGATCGATGCATTTAACAAATTTATACTTATATGATAAGGAGCGAAGCAAAATCAGAATTGAACTTTCGGAGGACATTGAACGCCGTTAAACTCCCGTTTCTCATCGCTATAATTCACACTTGATCGATACTTGTTCGGCAACACAAGAGGTACACGCGGTCTTGCGAAATTACTCGAAAATATCATGCCGTTGAGCGACACAAGATCAAGAGAAAAAGAAGCAAACACATTTCGTAAATTTTGCGCACGTGCGTATCATCGTGGAACCTAGTTACGGTCCGTGAATTCAAGATCGTTTTCACTTTAGCATTAAGTACGAAGAATCATTGTAAAGATCAGAGCTGCTCAAAGCATGGGCGAATCGTTCCTTTTTCATATATTTTCTGCTGAGTCTAAATATTTATTTTCATTATTACTAAACAAGTTTACTGATTTACCTATACATGAGAATTACATTCTCATAGCTCTTTAGAGCGATTGTACGAGCGGGCAATAGAGAAATTTCATTCTTCGCTATTTCTTTATGCTAGATTTCTCTATAGAGTTGTCAGTTAATTCGCTTCATTACAGATAATATTTCATTTCAACCGTCACGTCGGGCAACGTTCCGGCATAACAGAATCGCAGTTGAGAAGATCGTCAAACTAATCGAAAACGAAATTAACTTCTCGCATTTTACCGCTAGTAAAATGAATCAGCATGACCGCTTGCTTCAATCGAATCAGTTATTAAAATTTCATAAATTTATAATTTTTAGAAATTAAAATATGTATATATGTATATATCGTATAACAGAATATACTAAAGAAATGTAAATTTATACAAAAAATATATAATAAAAATAGCGCGAAATGTGACTGTTTTTTATATTATCTGAAAAAATTATTATGTGTTACAAGAACAATTTTAATTGTCAAGCTTACTATGTCTGATGTGCATAATTATGTAATTTAATTTTTTTTAATTTTATGTTGCAAAAATTAAAATAATTGTCTTATGCAGAATTTTACATACGTATATGTATAAATTGACGTTGCACTTTTTCCATTTTCTTTTTCTAAGAACTGTATTAATTATAATAAAATATGAAACTGTGCAGCATCTCAAGATAAGAATTCTGCGTGTCAGTAATCTAATCATGTCGTGACATGGAATCGCTCATAACAACACAGAGTCACTTATTATTTGAAATTAAACCACGAAGAATCCTTGAAGTAATCACATGGTTGCGTGCTGTGATTCAATAATTAAAAAAAGCAAAGCCTTGGATGAAAAGCTGTTTCTCGTAAGAATAAGAGAGCTTATTTCTCGTTGTATAATTTTATATGTGCCGACTTTTTAGTTTAATATATGTTCAAAGGTTTCCGCGAATATCTGTGCAAGAATGTTACGGTCGAGCATCATCGTAAAGACCTCTGCGCTGTGCACAAGCATGCCGCATAAACATTTTATATAATCTGTGCTACCGGCATTTCATAGATTCCATCGAGATTGCTTGTGCGCACGAGTGTTGTGGTAAATTATCGATAACAATTTAATTACGCATAATTGAGCGGCTGCGTGCAACATTCGCCTAAAAGGGATTATTTTATTTTCTCGATCTTGATCAGCATGGCGCCCGCAAATAGTAAGCGAGAATGCGCGATTACGATAGACAGGATAATAGCTTGGTGTATTCATAATCAGCACGGTATCGTGGCGATCTTTAATAAGCGGAGTCAGTGCTCCAAGAAGTTGCGTAAAGTTTTATTTCGTCAGACGGTCGAGTCTGTGCACCGTCGTAAATCCGTTTTATGATGCAACGCATCCGTCGGCAGTATTTGGAAAATATAATGGAAATGTTTTAATAAAAAAATCGCATTCACCATAAAGGAGCGCACGATAGAAGACGCGAAATGATGACGTTAAAGACACGTTCAAGGCTTATTGTTGAATGGGATAATAAACAATACCTACTTGCCTATCTTGTAGTTAAAAAGTTGTCAAGAATATTTAATATACATTTTAAACAATTACTTGTAAATTGTTTTCGGAAACAAGAACAACGCGAATAATTATTTCTAATCCAGTCTCGTTAAAGTTTCTTTTCGGGGCGATTCAAGTCGGTCCAACTTCGCCAATAAAAGTTTACGCTGACCAAGTCTGATTTGACACTCACGCTACCACGAGACTGGCAATTCAAGCTGACTTATCGCTGAACTTCGCTCAAACTAAGATAGTCTGGTCTGCAATAACGAAGCTTTGGCAACGAACGCTTGCACGCGTTCCTGTTCTGGTGGCATTCGGAAACTTCCGGTGATCGCGTGAACGTAATCGACACGTTGCGCTGCTGCGATTCCCGGCTGATAGCGGACTGGAGGGTTCTCGGAGGGCCAACTCGCAGAAAATCTCTCTCGCAAAAAGGACCGAGAGACTAAGTCTCATGACCCTCCTCCAGATGTCCTTTCTCGAAAGCCATTCTTCTCAGAAAGTGTCTCCACTGCAGAGACACTCACAATCAGTCGAACAATTGAAAATAGCGAATGTATCTTGGAGTCGAGCAACTGCATCTTTCTGCATGCCTGTTGAAATAGGTTTTTGGTTATAACAAGCACGTAGAGGTGAAACGAAATTTCTACTGCAAAGAAGTTTCTTCCGAATTCTTTCTTCGAATTTGCTATCTGCATTGACATACGCGTACAACGTTCGTCAATGCAATCTTCGTAATTGACTCAATTTGAAGTTTTCATGCAACGAGATTTCATCATGTATCACCTTCTTCATATTTTCTCCGTGTATCTTTAAAATTACTAGACTTTGAAAATTATAATGTTGAAAAATTCGCGCAAATTATAATAAGCTCTCTCTTTCTCTCTTTCTAAGAGAAAAGTTGCACTTTTTACAAATTATTTTTCTTCTTTTATGCAAGTTCGATAAAATATGAAAGTATTTAATGCGCGAATCAGATACTACTTTTGTAATATAATAATGTACGAATGTAGCAATTTCCGTCCTGTTTTACATCGCATTGCGGAGCGAGCGAAACACTTGCTAGAACTTGCTTGGAGAAAATGTAATTTTATTATCGTGCATTTCATGTTTTTTTTTTTTTACTCATCACTGAATGTTACGCGATGCGCGAACCGAGATAAATTCCAAATTATTACTGTGTGCGTAAAAATGCATCATGATTTATTTATCGTATAAATACTGTTTAGATCGAATTCACTTATACTGGCTGTGGCGCGATATAATTTAAATTCCGACTTGGAGCACAGACGTTTAATATGCCGCGCGATGTGGCCATAAAACAGACATGTCCAACTTAAGCTCCCGAGCCGCGGCGCTTCTCCCTCTCCAGCCTCTCGCTGAGCGAAACGGAGAGAGAGTGGAAAGAGACAGAACGCGAAGGGATCTCAGATTCTGGTCTCAGAGGGAGCTTAAGTTGGACATGCCTGATGTATACCATGACGCGTGGCTCCGTGGTATACGCGAATGACAAGGTTTGTGGTTCGATTCCGGCCAGACCAAATCGCCTCGTGCGATTTTTCCTACGTGGGTTGAAGAGAGTTCAGTCTCTTTAAAGAGTTAAAGAGATTCATAAAGATTCAAAAAAAAAAAGAGGAATCCATTAGATCATACCGGAGCTTACAGCCTGCCTTGCGACATTATTGGTGTCGTTCTTATCAAAAAACGTAATTAAATTCAAGTCTATATATCTTATATTGGAACATATATATTCAATATAAAATATGTAGACTCGAGTTCGATTACGTTTTTGATAAGAATGACATCAGCAATGTCGTAAGATAGGCCGTAAGCTCCAGTATGGTGTAGTGGCCAGGATTCTTTTTTTTTTTAATGTACCAATGTACCAATGTTGGCGTACAGTACCGTGCTAACATCCAAACTTCTATTGCCAACGTTAGGCCGACATTGTACCATTTGTAAAGCCCCACGTGGATATGTTAAGTTACATATCTTAAATTGGACTAGCCTGCCATAAAATGTTGGAGGCCTCTAATTCTTTTATTTATATGTTATTTGTATTGGTATCCACACACGAATCTCTGCAGACTTCTACATATAAAATTCTTTTTAGAAAGAAACGTCTTTTTATATCAGAGTATGAAAATATATGCAAATATATTGGAAAACAAACATTACATATATATATATATAATTGTAAATATTTTAGAATAAAATAATAAAAAAAAAATATATATATATAATATTAAAAATAAAGATGTCTAGCTATTAATAATTAATTAATTAATTAATTAAAGAAATTTTTACAAAAAAAGCAAATAGTCTTACATTATCAATGTAATTATTTATTTATTTATTTATTTATCTATATATCGTTTAACTAATTCTTGCAAAAGATTAATATCTTTTTACAATTAGCCTATGCTTGTTGTCCAACTTCTTTAATTTAAAGAGAAAGAAATCAAAGTACAAAAAACGTATATATAATGTAAAAAAGTATAAGAAATGTAGAAAGATATTCTAAAGATATGTTTTAATTTTATCCTAATAATCTCCCGATGGAAGTACCGCTTAATAGTGGTGCCGAGCAAAGGAGCAGCACGACACGAATTCGCGAGTGCATCCACGCGAGCTTTCATTTCGCCTATAGAATTAACATAATCTGGCAATAATAACTCAAGTAATGATAGGAAGTCCAGTGCTTTTGGCCAATTACGAAGTACATTCGTATGCGCGATCCTCCGTCGAGCGCAACGAGCTTAGGGGCGAGTCGCCGAGGCGAGCGAAGCTCGTATCTCCCTGCGTTTATCTATTCAGGTATCTTCTTACTCACACGTGTACGTGGACGAATATACGCGTGCACGCATGCTTGTGTTACAAGTGGAAGAAGGATTTACATATACACGTGCGAGCGCGAGCGCGCGCGCGTGCGCATCTGCACGCATCGTTGCATATGAGATGCTTGTGCGCTCGAGCTACAGCGTGCGCGCGTGAAATCGAAGGTGCGCGCTTGATGCGAGTATTGTACGATTTATCCACGCTCGTGTGGACGCAGCAGGGAAACTGAAATCGTTACAACGTATAAATAAAAACATGAGGTTCTTTACGCTGTCCTCTTTCGAAGCATTTATAAAGAACACGTTTCTTTAACCCATTAATTTTGTCTATGCTTGGAATTGATGCTAACGTTTTTAGTAGAAAGTGTAATAAGAAAATTACGCCGCGCGTAAGTAAAACCTTGTAATTTAATATAGCAATTATTATGTCTTTTTATTTCTAAGAATGCATAAACTTTTACTTCGTGTTCTATTTTTGATTTTCCACAATGTCGTTATGTTTTTCCACTTATACTTTTATTTCTCTTGTTATTTGAATTTGTGGACATAAAATTTTTTTTTGTGAAAAAAATTTGAAAAATGAAAAATTTGTGGAAAATATATAGATTGAGATTAATTAATCGCCAACAGCCAGGAACTATTGCATTTTCTTATTTAAATATTATATATATTTCTTATTTTTTATTTTTTAATTTTAATTCTGATTACATACGTATTTCTTATTGTTGTTTAATTAAATAAAATAAATTAGAGTTTTTTAAAATAAGTGTAATCATTTATGTCGTATTAAAAATTACACTATTACTTTATTCGATTATTTAAAAAAGAATATTGCATTAGGAAATTGAAAGTCAGTCCTATCGATAGTTGATAGATAAAGCGTAATACCATCGCACGATTATTGAAGAAAGAATCTGTATTGCCATCAGTTGATGCATTCTCTAATATTTTCTCTTTTATCATACGCGTTCTCGGATGGTAAGAGTAACAGTTTCTTCCTTTACGTCCATGGCAAGAAACTGTAGGGTAATAGAAGAAAGCTCTTTTATGATAAGCTCTTTCATAGGAATTGTTATATTATGCATCTCACAAAGTAATCAGCTGTCGCTCAAAATAGTATCGGATTTCTGCAATTGCAAATTGAAATTTTGGCAATTTTTAAAAATATTTTATCTTTTATATTTTGATGCGAAGAATAGATTTGTCAGAAAATCATTTTTTTTACATTGTTTTTATTTTTTTATTGAACGCTAAAGTAATACGCCTGTCTATAGAGCTAGCAATCTACCATTGTTAGATATGCGAATTAGAGAAAAAAAATACATCAGTTAACTAAAGTTATCCTTTTGTGATCGTTTTTTTTTGCTTTTCATTTTGAGGCATGATACATCGAAAAGCCAAAATATATTTGACTAAATGTGTTTAATTACTGCTATTCAACGAGACCAAATAATCCTTATTTTGTATCAGGTTACTTCATTACTCTTGGAGGGCGAACGCCGCAAATTGGCAGTCTTGCAAAGGGAATTACAAGCAGCTCTCGAAGAAGGTGGAAGCGTTAAAGTGAAGGAGAAGCAGCGACAGGAATTGCTGCATGCTATATCGTAAGTTTTCTCTAAAAATATAGATATTTTTATTTGAATTTTGAATTAGCACGTATAAAATGGCGTACTCTATTATTTCATTTTTATTTGAATCTTGATGTATAAGAAAATTAACCTTTTAAATAGGCATTTGAAAGAAAGAGAGAAAGAGAGAGAGGAAGTATTTTTGTATATTTTATATGTACTAAAATAAGTAATTATTTAGGTAGTAAAGGCTTTCGAATAATACATTTACTAAGAGGCAACTAAAACGCGGGATAAACGCGAACTTTATGTTAGAACCGACTCCCATGGGAATGTGAGAGCTTAACTTCTAAAAGATTTAGCGAGGGTGGTACTATGACGGAGTAATAATTTTATCGCAGCACTTTTTACTCCCATCAGAAAATGTTTCATCGCGTTACCTTCAGCATACTCTGCATAATGCTCAAGCGAACATAACGAGCGAAATTACGTCTTAACGAAGCTTAACTCATTAATATCAAGGTTTAAACTAACTTTTCAGTTTACAGTACGCAGCATCACAAAGTTTCGTAACTTATGCATTATCTTATCGTCGCGTGAAGTTCAACTATGTGATTTACCGTAAATACTTTGCGTTGATTTCGTAATGGATCGACTCGGAAACGGAAACGTGACACAGTTCTCAGGCGTTCTCGCGCCTCCTTTATTTTTTATTTTCCAAGCACTTTCGAAATTATTCTCGCCCTTTACATTGTACGTACGGCGAGACTGACGCCTTGAGAAGGAGAACAGGTCAGCGGGATGCGAGACTTTTTCTCTTTTTCACGCGTATGAACACGAAGTTGTTTGTATAACCTCCACCCTCGCGTTTGCGGTGTCTCGCGTGCGCATCGTGTTTGCACACGGCGGAGACTCTCTTTCGTAGCCGGCTCTTTTATTATGCGGCATTGATACATTTTTTATGTTATAATGGACACCTGGAAATTTTCTAATTTTTGTCTCTGATACACGAAAGAATATGCATTCAAAGAAGCGATCGTTCAGCCAGATTTCAGATAAAATAGTATATTAACAGATTTCCAGATCCAGAATCCAGATGTAATCAAGTATAATAAAGCTATGTAATAAAAGTGGTTAATGCAACATTTTTCGACATTGATAAGAGCTTATATACATATTCATTATTCCGTGGCTGCTACAACGATCTTGACTGAAACAAAAAATAAGCATTGTGCGGGAAGGAGAACGATTTCTGATCGTAGAACCTAGGTACTTTGCGGCAGAAATCGAATGGATAACCTTTACTTAAATCGATTCTGACGGCGTAGAAAATCTTTTGAAGGGAAAGTCTAGAGAAAAAGCGAATCTCGATAACGCTTATGTAAATTTATCCGATAAAATATTACTATAGATAATATTACTGCAGTATAATATGTTAGAGTATTGTGAGAGATATTAAACGAGAAATTATAGTCACGGTAAATTTCATTCGCTATACGATAAAGTGCCGGAGATGGAATGAATCGCACATCACAATCGACACATAATTCGACTATTTACTTTGTCCTCAAATCCCTAAATAATTTTGTTTCTTTGCCATCGTTTCGCCATGTGTTTATCTTTCATTATCAATGTAATGAGCATTATGTCTGGTTGAATAGATTTAATTAATTTTGTTTAAAGACATTTAATGGTATTAATATTTAGTTTCGTTCTTTGAGAGCTGATAGGATATTATATATTCTATAAAATTCTTTCCATCTACCAATTGGGTCATCAATTTAAAGTTGACAAAGGAATAATTAAACAATAAGTAGTTATATTGCTCAAAATTTTTTCAAGATTTTAAAATAAATTATTACTTACTACATGTACCGTATGCAGAGAATTTTTTACATTCTGCATTGTTAATGTATCTCAAAATGCTAATCAAAATGCTAAATCTATAAAGTTGTATTCAATTTTGCTAAAATCCCCCTATTTCTCTTGAGTAGAATGTTTCATATAGTCTACGACGTTAGGAAAGTCTTTGTAGGCAAGATTAGCATGTTATCGCCGTCGCTCGACGTGTTAAAGCGTCCTGCAACCGCTTTCAAAATCAGCTTAATCGACAAAAAAGCCCGTGCGATACCTCTCGCCTGCGCAATTAATTCCCTTCTGAACTTTACTGCGCCGTCAAGCTTCAGAGAATTTCCCGGATAGAACCGGGGAACTCCCGCTCGCTCTTGCGCTAGTCCGTCATGTGCTAGCGATCACATGCGAGTGCACGCGAGTGCACAGGATCACCCTGCACGAAGGAGCAAGCAGGAAGGATCTAATTTATAAGATTGTTTGCTTTTTCGTAATTGCTAAAGTTGCCTCGCGTGAGCAACTTTTTTAGTTGATAAATCACCGGTTGAGAGTCTTACGAAAAATGTGCCAGTGGGTCGTGAAGGTACCATCTTCTTCTCGTTACGGCGATTTAGGCTCGTAGCCAAAGGCTCGAAAGGTGGTAACCAAACTTATGTACTTTCTTACGTACTTTCACACAGTATGCTTCAAGTGGTGGAACTCTTTCATGTAGATTCTCAACGTAAATATTGAAAGATAATTTTTACTTGCAACGATTTCGGTTCACGGTACTATTATAGTACATTGTTTTACGCTTCAGCTATCGATAACAACTTTCATCGTAATTTTATTCATTATATGATTATGATGCGTTTTATTTAGCAGCGTTATAGGAAGCTCGTGTCGCTTATATTCGCCTTTATGAGATGCTTTAAATTAATCTTTCCGTTCTTAAATTCTTTGTCTGCAGGAAAATTCAAGGACAACACGAGCAACTCGACAAAGAGTACAGGATTCACGCTGCCGGTGTTCTCCTATGCAACTCAAGGGGCTCCGGAAAGGTAAGGACAGCAGGCGGCCATTATTCTTTCCTTTTTACTTGCGATTTGCAGAAGACAAATGATCTTCTCGATTATTGCTGCGCGACGAATTATCGTCCTTCGCGAAACTCGAGCACTGTCGTTCGTTGACATTTGACGTCCGAGTTTTCTCCGTTGCTCCTTGAATCGGGTCGATAGTTCCTTCGAGATAACGATGTCGCACTAATCGACATTCTCGTCAAAGTACTCTCGTAAATGTTCTACTTCCGTCCAATTTTCATGGATCGGATAATGTAGGATATCTCTGACTAATTATGCTTCTATTTAATGACAGGCATCGTTTGAATATATGTATAAAAGAACTTTTTTTCCTGAAAAAGATACTTGAATGGAAGACAATAAAAATGAATCGTTGATGTGATGTCTGAACAAACCCAAATAAATTAAATCAAATTAATAAATCTTCTCACAGATAATTGGTCACGTGTCACCGAAAAACAATGATGATGATTTTAAATGGTTAAAATGATTGGTTACAAATACTTTACTTTTTTAATTATAGAATTTTTATTATTAAATCAAAATACAATATGTACCTATGTTGCATATTATTGCTAAGAATTCATATGTATATATTTTTTTACATTTATAGTATTAATTTAAACATAAACTGGATTTGGTTAATAACCGAGATAATTTTTCTTTCTATCATAAAGATTATTCTATCGTAAAATTCACTTCTTAAATAAAATAGCTCTTTACTAACAATATTACTACAAATCTGAATTAAAGTTGAGTTTGATTCTCGTTATCGGGAATTAAGCAAATATTGATACGGTTCGTTTCCATGTTTATTTTGTACGTTTTGGAATTGCCGATTAATACGGAAAGATGATCTCTCAGATTCTCACGCAAACACAACGATCAACTATTTATTAATGATCGCAAAAATTACTGTGAAAAAAGAAAAGCTCTTGAGCGGACTTTTTTGTGAAATCCTATTGGTCCTACCTCTTTGTTGCCATGCTCGATATCTGTAACAATCACTCTCAGGAAGCTTTAGTAAGCTCCCGTAAGCTGTTATTAGACTCGGTACATAATAGACTGCCTGCTTCGCCTTCGTTCCGCTTTGCATTGTCGAACGACGCTCGTGTCGCTTTATTCCTTTCATTAAATAATCTTAACGCAAGAAATTCACAAGAGGTCACTACGCAGTCGCTAAATGTGCTCTTTTCTTACTTATTCGTGTCAATAATTAGGTTTCGCAATGCATTAACATAATTTTTTATTGTGCATTCTTGTCATCATCTTCTTGTAATTATGTTCCTTTTTGAGAATATATCTTCGCGAAGGCTGAAACGCTAACGACATTGTAGAAATAATAAATGATAATGTAACGTGTCTACCTATTAAATTTTGTAAAATTAGCCGCTACTTATGCGAACACATTTTATTCTTTTATATATATATATATATATTTTTTTTTTCTTATGTGAAGATAAAATAAAATATCTGTCTTTGAAATAAATATTATAAATTCAATCATTTTTATAGAATAACAATAGATAATTGAAGTTAATTATTATAATATCATTTTGATGAGATGCTTTACATTCTTTTTAATTTGAACTGCATAGTTTATGTGCTTCGAAAGTAGATAGAAATAGCGCTTTTTTACCGCTGCAGTCCACACATTCTTCATGTTTAGATTTAATTCTTTCCTATTTAAAATGTTTTAAATTTGCTCTTTCTTTCAATATTATTCTTTCAATGAGAAAACATTTAAAGTTTTTTTTTCTATTTTTGAGGAATCTCGGATATACATATAGTAGAGTAACTAAAAATTGGAGATTTTTTTTTCCAAGTTAACTGGATACATATAATTCTGATTAAATATTGCCAACTCTGTAAAAATATTTTAAATAAATATTTTTATAATACTTACACTATTTTACATTCAGATTTTTCGGAATTTATATTTACTCTGAAATATTGATGAATATTATATATGTAGCGTTTTTTGCAAGATTGCTGCATTGCAAGATATTTGTGATTTTAAGCGATATTTTCATACAAATTTATCCGCTCTAATATGTTAATGTACTCGTAACTTTAGGATATAGCCTTCTACTTCTTAATATGCTGCAATAAAGCATATAAGAAGCAGAAGAGAGGGAGAAATATATATTTCGCAATTACTGTACAACATATTTACATACACATTAAATAACATATTAAAATAAAATTAAAGAAGTTGTACAAGTGTTTTCTTCTAATTTATGCAATTACATTAAAAGAAAAAATGTGGCTATTCAAATTGATCCAGTATAATTTACAAAAAAAATTTTTATCAAGTTAAAATGAAGATGCCAATAAGCACGATATGCATGAAAGTGAAACAAACGAATTTATATAGAATTTGCGAATAGTTTATTCGTCGGTAATAAGCGTTATATAGCGGGCAATATTCTGTCGAGTTTAAAGGTGATATGAATGTATTGCCTAAGGAGCGAATGAGTTTGCCAAGAAAATCAGTAAGATAGACGACCCTGCGTTATAGAGCGACGCTTCAGCCGTAATATATTCAATTTCTATTCCTTCCTGCATCCGAGCTCGTCTCACCTTTTGGTAAACGAAGCCCTGGTTATCACTGCGCCATAAATCTATTTACCGTCAAACTTTTTAGCCTGTTAATATCAGTTATTTGACTCACTGCGCGAAAAAAACCGTATAAATACCGATTTAATTGAAGTTTTCGATTTATGCGTGATATTTTATAAACTGATAAAATGCACTTTATAATAGTTATAGAACTGCAAATGTAATCGATAATAAATCTCAATCACATTTTCTTCAAAATAACACTGAGGATAGAATAATGGTGATGGTGTAGGATAAGTTTTTCATCCTTGAATTTTTGAATAAGAAGTCAATGTGAAGTTAATGTAATGTTATTCTCAATATAATGAACGATCTGATTGAGTTTCTTGTTATCGAAGGATAACGTAATGTAGCCCCAAAAGAACATTTAACTTTCAACAACATTGGTTCGATCCAAGGTAAACCCTTTTGGGGTTTCAGCGGGTCGAATCTACCGCATAATAGATTCAATTTCTTTGGTCCTGTCTATCGCTATCTATCCTTTTCGGTTTCCTTACCTTCTCTCTTTGTCTTCGGAATGGAGTTGAGCCACCATCTTCGGTAAATGAAAGTTCGGCCGGATTATCGCGCTTTCGCGAGAACGAAATATGGCCGTGCCGGGCGTACTATTGCGAACTCTTGAAACGTTCGAGGATCGTCGATTCTATCTCGAGCTTAGCATCTTCGAGAGCTGCGAGAGAAACTAAAGCTCCCAGAAGCTGCGGGCTCTGAATCGAAGTATGGCAGAACGGCAGAGGACGTTATAGCATCGTACAGCATCGAACGATAAGGTCCTCGCCGCGCCGCGCCGTGCCGGGTCATCGCAGGGTTTGAAATGGGCAACGGCCCTATGTACGCTGAAGTAGATGCTGAAGAATAGGGATTCAGTCTGGAAATAGGAAGTACACGCTGAGAAGATAGGAAGGGCAATGGGAAAGGAATGGGGGGGAATGAGGGAGGGGGGAAGACATGTCAAAAAAAGTGTGCGCATTGTGGCAGGTGGAACGAACGAAGCGAGCGTCGAACAAGCGAGAGAAAGGAAACCTCGCGGAAAATAAAAATGGTAACCGTGGAACGGTCGATGTAGATACGAATGGAAATGCAACGGAGTGCATTATGCGGCGAAGAAACCGCGTAAAAGCGACGACTGGACGATGCTGGAAGAAGTCGAGAAAGAGAGAAAGAGTGATGCTAAACGGAAGGCTGAGCAGAAGCGTTGAGAGCGAATCGAGATGGAAGATACTAGCCACGGAGGGAGAATAGATCGGTTGCGCGATCAAACTAAATAACGACGCTTACCGCATCGGCACGTGACACCCATCCTTACGCTCTCTTCCCTTCGATTTCCTCGTCGGCTCCTTCATAGTCACCTTATTCCATTCACGTTCGACGAACGAAGACGGGATGCATTAGCGGTGTCCAATTACAGGGCAGTACTTCGCCTACAGGCCATGCGCCGTACCTCGTCGTACATTTAAAGAGAGGGCGACGATATACGGTTAACTCGAGTGCGAAAATAATAAACTAATTTGCAAGTCAAGGTCTCTCTATATATAGATTATTACAGCCCACTTTCTTGGAGTTATGCAGCGGCACGCTGCTCCTACTTGTGCTCTTAACATATCCTACGATATACGTGTATTGTCTTCGTGCATGTTTGCGTAAGTTATCGTGCACATTGCGCATACTGGTGGAATATTAAACAATTATACATATGTATATATATTACTGTTTGTATAATATAATGCATTGATTTAAATTATTATACTACGTCGTTTGCAAATATGAATTTTTCATACATTTTCCAAAGGAAATTGAGATTTTATTTTTAGAAAGTAAACGCATACACATATACATTATTGATTATAGCAATCTTATACATCATTGTAATACCATTATATTATTGTCTATTAAAATTATTATTACACGTAATTGAAAGTGAATCATAATCATACGTTGTAATAATACCAAAGAAATATTTAAAAAGTGCGCTCTGGTAATGGAACGTTAAACTGTATCATGAAATTGTACTAACGGATGAAAAGATTAATAATTCGATATCGAATTGCTTCGCATCTATGACAGTGCTGGTGCTGATTACTCGATATAGTTTATTAAAATACGTGGCGAGTGTAATGGAAAATCCACTTTTCGTGCGCTATTTGTCAGAGAGAAAGAGAGAGAGTGGCACGCGTATAATATAACGAGTGATGTAACAGATGATTTTATTACAAAATAAGAGTACTCATAAGAGCTCTCTTGCTTCTCTGCTTGCTGAGTACGGATTTTTATTATTGTTTAACTTACGTGCTTTGCCATAAAAATTTGATTTATTGTCTGATTTAAAAATATATGTAATACAAAACATAATAAAATAATGCAGTAAGAAACTTGTTTTATATTACATTAAAATATATTGCTAATATATTACATTTAAAAATAATACTTTTTAAAACAATATCTTCCATATGGCATTATATTACGCGAATAAAGTGTATTAACTTTATAATTTTATTTATAATTATTATGATAATTATAAAATAAAATAAAATCATTTTTCAATTATTTTATATTTTAATTTAAAAGTTTTATACATGCATATGTTAAGAGAAACTATGTATATGGTTACCGTACAATTATCATTTCTCTCGATGTAGGACTGGTCGAATTTCTTCCCGCTATCATGCGAAAATCGATATTTCAGATGATACTTCGAAGTAACGTCCTTTGTTAGATTGTCTCTGTGTGATCAAACTTTGCATTTCTGCCGTTCACGATGTGGAAATTTACATTCAACATAGCATCGATGACTGTCAGAGTCGGCGTTTTATTCCGATTTCGATCAAATTTTCCTCCAACATTTGTCACGCTCTATTTTTCAACCATGTTTCACGAATTTGTGAAAAAAGTTTCAAATATAGTACATCGTGATTTGTAAATTCAGTAGAATTTGAAAGTAAATCTTGTAATGATATTTGAACCATTCTTTTAGAAAGTTGTAAAATACTTATAGAATATTAAGTTTCAGATATCAAATAGCATGAATAAAATTCTACTGCTATCATACATAAGTAAGAAATAGGAAAATAAAATTTTAACAATGTGCATTGCAGTGCAGAAAATGAGAAAAATCATCCGCATGCTGTGCGACTGTCGTGATAACGAGGAATATAACAATGAGATCGGGAAAGACATCAAGTGAGTTTCGTTTCATTGTGTTCTGTTGAGAAATAGGAGCGTATCGTCGATTGCTGTTGCAGCATTCTCAGAATCGTCAGGCGACGAACGATGCCATAGAAAGGCGCGAGGAGAAGTTCTAACGATCGAGATGGTATTTTCTACGAGAACGCTCCGTCCCTATACTTATTCGTAATAGCATTTCTTTTTAATTAAAAATACGTGGCGTGGCGTCTTTCTCAAGCGGTAATTTGAATTCATAAGTTTCTTTGTTATTGCTCGTGTAAATTCCATCGTTTGGCATGAAAGCCTGAAACGGAAAACGAAAGTCAAAATATATACGAGTAACAATAAATTGTTTACGAGTAATGAAGTTCCATCAATCCATTGGATTTCAGAGTTGCCTCAAAACGTGAAAATAATTTATTTGCGGCAAAGTTGTGAATCTAATTGAATTTGACATACTTTTAGATGCGTTTATGAAAGATGTAAATATAATCAAGCATTATCTTTATGATATTTTGTGCAAATAGCTGATTGTAGATAAGTTTTAGTAAAATTTCGATGAAGATTGCGGATAGATGATTAATTTGCTTGATGTCATATAAATATTATTGATAGTATGAAATTTTTAAGTTTATTAATCAATCTTTTCCAATGGAAGAAAAAATTGTATTAGAGTAAATAAGAAAAATTGAAATAGTTCATTGGTTAATTTTTTCAGACAAAAAAGGATACTGTAAAATACCAGGGATTGTTACAATAAAGTGCTTAAAATGCAGTATAAATTTCTGTTTAATTTCAAATGTTTTACTTGCATATTATGAAAAAATATACAAGTATTGTACCCATTATAATTTTAATTATTCACTGCGATTTCAGAGTTACGAATCGTTCTTTTTATAATAAAATGTTTATAAATTGAAAATTAATTTTTAATTTTTATTCCAAGCTTAATGTTTGCCATTTTCGTAATTTATGTAATTTTTTCAATTGTGAAAAAAAGGATTAGATTGTAGAGAATTAAATATTCTTTTTCAATTGATATCAATTTTGATTATAATCCATGTGTCATGCTCGCAATTTACAAATACTTTTCGAATAGATCATTTGGTAAAAATTAATGTAAATCTATATGAAGTAGTAATGGAAGAAAAATCCTACATAATATGTTATTTATTATTTTGAAATTTATTGAAATTTTTAGTCAAAACTCTTGCATCAATTGCAAGAATTGTCAATTATTTTGTTTAAAATGAAATAACCATTAAGGGTAAAATTTTTTCATTCGATTATTAATCTTTGCGGAACAAACAATATATACTCTTTTACTTACTTGAAATATAAATATTTTCCAGAATTTTTCCGCTTTCTCGTTTCTATCGTCATTTTCTTCTTGTGACATTTTAATGGGTCGAGTCGTCCACACGAGTTTCGATTTAATTAAAAATCCACACTCACAACGGATACATTATAAATCTCCAAGTGGCGAAACGTGGTGCAACAAAAAATGCTTCTTGCCTTTAGTCACACTCATTATCGGCATAATTTATTCATCACTACTGTCAATAATATAAAACTTTGATATTTGTCTGTTAATTTAATATTTGATATTATTAATTTTAATTATACATAAATTTTAATGAAAACGTTGAAACATTAAAGTTAAACAATTATAATTTTTTCGATTTTCAGGGAAAATTTTTTAACATTATTTACACATACATGTAGTCAATTGTTAATTAAACACTTTGTCAATAATATCAGTTAATAATTATTCAGTCCTTAATAATAAATTATATTGTTACAATATTTTATATTGAAAATCTCTCTTTCTCTCGTAATTGTAATATGCGACATTGTGTCTTTCTAGTAAATCGCGATGTGCCAAACACAATCGAATCAGTGTAACGATATTAAGCTAATGCTCTGGGAGGAGCAAGTCAGCTTATCGGGTTGATGATTTACCGCGGCTATCGCAGCGCGCGCAAGCAGTTTACACCCTTCGTGATAGTAGAGCGTAGTGGTGCAGGCGGCGCGGCGCGGCGTTTAGGAAATAGGGGCGAGAAGGTTGCCGAGGTGCCGGAGCTAGGTTAACCGAATTCAAAATTATTACGGTCTGGCTTAACTCTCTCGCGTATCCCTTCGCAGTGGAAACCGACTCCGAGTGACGGTGGGACAAGGTCGAAGGATGCAATGCGACAAAGATGAAATCGGAAACGCGGCGGAACACACGGTAAACGGGGTTATGTGAAGGTAAACCGCAAAGCAGGAAGTAATACAGAAGGGTTCGATGATTGAGACAAAGAATTATTGTGAAACAATGTAGAGATATAAAAAGTATTTGTATTATTCGTATTCCACATAAATGTAATCGAGTGTAAAGTGAGCGGTATAACGTAATCCAGAAACTACATACATTTCTTTCTATATAGAGATATTTGTACATACATATAGACATACGTTTTTTAAATACAAAAAAATATTTTGTATTGTTATAAATAAAAATCAAATTAAAAGAAAGTGATGAGAAAATAAAATTATTGTCAGGCATTATCAAATTAAGAAAGATATGTATAAACCATTTTTTATATCAATATAATTAAAGTTTTAATTTTGAGCCAATTTAATATTTTTTTTAATTACAGATTTTTATTGTAATTTTAAAAGGTACAGTTTTTAATTAAAATTATAAATTACATTTTAAAAAATTTAATATTTGTTAATTGAATATGTTTTATTTCACATTCATATTTTTAACATCTTTATGTTTTATTTTCATATGTAATATTACATTCGTTACGTATAAAATTAGTAAAAGTAAAAAACTATTCTTCTCGCGTAACTAGAAACTTGCTATTATAAAAAATTCTTTGATCAAATTTGTCCATGTTGTTTTTTAGGTATTATTTAATTCGACGAAAAAAGACTAAAAGATGTAAAATCTAAAATATGAGAAAGAAAGTAACAATGACCTGGTATATTTGACTCCTTTCGCACTCCATCTCGTTTGCACTGCACTCACAAAGACCGCACGAATCGCCGTAATTGCCTCGTTTGGTTCTACGTTTGAGACTGGTTTATGGATCGAGATATCATATATTGAATTCGAAGAGAGAGAGAGAGAGAGAGAGAGAGAGAGTACGAGCTAGAAATCGTATACAAACTCGGTTTACTATCTGCGTGCTGATTGAACTTGTTCGTGGTGGCCGTGTGCCGCTCTTGATATCGTCGATCGTGGTGATCCTTACGCCCCATTCCGAACCTGACAGACAATTTTCGAAACCGATCACGACGTTTACTCGGTAACGAGCCAATTAACGAATACGGCGCGTTTCGTCGCAATAGCAATGTTGAAGAGTAAGGACACGTGGCATATTGTCAATATTGTTATCTCTCTCATGTGACTTTCCAGTTACGCGCATAGATCCTGCATCTAGTTCAGTCGGTTGCACATGACGTTGCAATGTGCTTCGCTGCAAGTGCTCCGAAATCTAGGGAGACTGCGATTCGGTTGTTTGTCAAATGAAATCGTTCGCGAGACTGCGATTAATAAGCAGAACTGGCGATTGGATCGATATCGTCTATCGCGTTGTTCCTCTTTTTCAAAGAATGTTTCCGCAAGAGTTCCGTTAGGCTAACTTTGTCAAGCACACTTGTGATCGCTATCTATTATCGTGAATAATATCAGTTTCCTAGAGCAAACCTTTTTTTTCCAGCGATACCATTAGACTAGCATAATAACCAATATTGTAGTTTATTATATTTAACGTTTTATCGTACATGCTCCTTATTTAACTGTTACATTTAACAAGTTTGTTACAATATAGATAAAAGTATAATGCTAATAATTTAATATGCGGGAATTATATCCCTCTAAATTGGATTTACAAGGAAATGCAAGAGACATAAAGATATGATATAAATTCGTGGAAAAATTGTTATATAAATTTTAAAATAATTTTTTTTCTTTATTGAGAAGAATAATCATTGTTATTTTAATAAAATGATTTTAGATTATTTTATTCAATCGTAAATTGCACTGTGTCTGCGAATGTTTGTAAACTTTTAATATAGATAAGTGAAATAAAAAAATTTCCATTTTACTATTCACAAATGAAAAAAAAGCGCTTGTTTTAACTACCAAAAAATTTAAAATAAATTATTCCTTTCTTTTTTAATATAAACCACACATATTTTAATTTTTCTATTTATCTATCCTTTCAATTTTTAATGTAAGCAATAATTATCACAATGTTTTTCCAGAAATTGCTGGAATGTTTTAAAACGATTATCGCGATGTTAAAAATGCATTCGGCTTATTTCACACATAGTGTATATTGTGAAAAAATGATCTCTTATAATTATTAGATTTTAACCGATACTTTTACAATACGATAATGATGATCCGCGATACAACGTTCTACTAGCGACAAAGTTATCGAGGGAAAACAAAAGCATCCAACAGAGAGATTACAAGGAATTTCAATAGTTCGACGCGGCCCAATAAATAGTTACACGTTGTATAAACCGCTCTTGTACGGAACGCTGTATTAACTCTTTACTCCCGCGGACGATTTGCATTATTTCAAATTGCTGTTTCAGCGTGCGGTATACAGCGGCTTTTATTATAAATACAAATTCCGAACTTGGAGGTACAAAACTGCATCGTTATCGCAACGGCAAGATCTCGATAGCATTACGCGACGAAACATAATAGCAAAGATAATGAGAAGCATAATTGTGACGCTAATGAGCGTTTTATGATAAAATAGAGCGTTTTCTCGCACAATCTTACTTTCGGTTTTTACTTTTAATGCATTATTTTCGCTTTCCTACAAAACTGTGAATAAGCAAAGAAAGTAAATCATTCCTTTCAATTTGCTAATGAGAAATATATTGCGCGTTTCTTTTGCATTAACGAAGTTAGCGAAGAAGATTGAAAAACAAGTAGAGAAAATAAATTCTTTTTCGCGCGCGTAAGTCATAACTTATAACTCAACATTTATACTTTTGTATAAGACTATTATAACTTTTGATATAATCTATCGTCGTCTGAAAAAATATGAACGTACTTAAAAATAGTTTATAACTTGTTCGGATAATTTATTCTTGCTTCGAGAAGATACGAGTGCCTGTCTTCGGTTGGAATATATTAACGAAGATGGAAGAGACGTCCTGCATCGGTGAGTGCATGGAGACGATGGATTTTCTTTCCTCTTTAGTTACTTTCGTCGGTTTTCTTCCACACTAGCAACTCCCTTCTTTGGACGCCGACACCACCAGCATACCGAATAGAATAAAATAGCGATTAATCATGGTCGTACGGATGGTGGTGAAAAATTCTCGAAGAATGGAACCGCGACGTTGATTACATCCTGAAACGATGACGAACGAGTTTCGATCGATTCTCCGGGATTTTGTGGCGGGAAAATTATTGAAAAGTGTTAAAGAGCGTATCGAAGAGTTTGAGCAGTTTCGAAGTTGGTACTTTGGAGACAGACATATACATATCAATGGATATCACCCTGGAGACGATCAGTTTTTGTAGATGACATGTAAGATCCTACGACAGAGAATTCAGGTATCAAGAACATGAAACACGATCGCAAAGATATTCTTCAAGATATTCTTCGCGAAAGAATTTTTTGTAAATCTTCGAATTCGAAAAAGATATTAAATTTTTTTTCATTAATTAAAATAACATTTAAATATTAAAAAAATGAGAATATTGGAATATGATACTACTTGGAATGTGTGTTGCATGTTATAAACTATATTATCAAAAAATCTGAAAAAATATTATTCTCATCTCAACGGATGTTCAATAGATTCGTGAATATAAAATCCAATAAGTTAATTAAAAGTAATTGATATTTTCACATTATTTATTCTATTCGATTTCGCATAAAATTCTTTTTTATGATTTTGATATAGTTGATTTTTTCTAATTAGAAATGTGTAATTTTAATTTATGAAAAGAAATTATTTTTTAAATTAGGGAATGGAAATTGCTATTTAAAATTATTTTCGTAGTTATTTATGTTTCAGATATTTTAGATTTTTTGAAAGTATGTGCACATATGTTGTGGAACGTTTTAAAAAAATGTCGACATTTCAGTATACATATACATATAATATACATATGCGTATATTTTTATTATTTTGTTTTTGAAACATTATGATTGTGATTGTTCGAGCTTTTACATGTTTCTCTTTCTAGCGAGTCATCAGATGGAAGACTGCGCATATTACAAAGTAATAGCCGATAATTATATTAAGCGCTCCAGGCGTCTGCCGCAATTTACTTTTGCTTATATCCGACCGCGATTAATTATATACGCGGATATTAAGAAGTTTGCGTATCGAGCCGTGGTGCGCCGCGCCGAGAGCAAGTTTTAATAAGCAACGGGAAATGATTAGTATATTAAAGTATAAACGAGTTTTCGTGACCGCGCACGCAAATTTTACCGACGAGAATGCATTTGTATGCAGCACTGTATTTATTTCGGTTCAAATGCCGTCGCATGCGACGATGCACTTGTCTCGTAAACGGTTCATTAAACGCGAGGGACGACATTAATGTTGAACAAAAGATGGCCATTGAATCGCTCGTATTCGAAGCCGCCGGTTTTCTTTGAGAGGCTCACGTAAACTTTGTCGGCCGGGAGTTTCTACGAGTTTTACCAAGTATGCTACCCCAAAGCACGCGGCGGCGCGGCGTAACAATGACATTGTCGTATAACCGAAACTTGGCGTCCATCCTAGCTGACGGACAGGAAATCTCGTTTCTCTTAAAAACGACGGTTTTTAAGGGCAACAGCCTAAGGCCATTTTCCAAGCTTATATTTAAGTAACAACTTAAACAACGTTGAAAAGTGGTCCTTACAAAGAATTTTCCAACTACTGCAGAGAAAATTATTTCAAAAAACACATTGGTATACATTTTTTTTTCTTTCTCTCTCTAAATTGAATCGCGCAATTTCTGACAAATCATAAATTGTACACTAAAATTTCCAAGTTTTATATTTTCAAACTTTTGTTATTTCTCTCTGTTATATTTCTGTTGTAAAAACAGTCAGTTATACGCATTCGTTATAACGAATATATTGATATGCATATTGCTGCCTTTATTTTGTTTAATATACTCAATGGATGAATATTCGCATCGGTTAGCTGCATGAAAGATGCAGCGAGAAATGTGGCCACTGAGGTTTATTAGAGAGTAATATATGCAGCTTTAAAATTCAATAACAAACGCAAAAATGTGTACGCTGCTAATATTTTAAAGCTTTAAAATAGTAAAATATCCTACATTAAATTAAAATAATTTATCTCTCATATGCATTTACCTTGTCGTATTATACAACAGTTCATTGTCCTGTCGATGTCGCTTTTGAATTACAGGTGGAAAGTTCTGTAAAGTCTAAATTAAATTTTGTGGATGTATTACTTTACAATCAATTCTCTACTATGGCTTCGCGTGATCCTCTTACTTATACAGCAACTTGCCGGATACTACGATCGAATATACTTTGAAACGAAAAATTAATTTAACAGTATCTATTTTTTCCGAAAAATAGCAAAGAATATTTTTAAATGGGCTGTTCAAATCATATTAATGAATAACACGAAATATAAAATAAGTGAAAAAAAAGAGATATTTATGTGATATAATATATCGATTACCAAATGTGAAAAAATTGTCGATTAAATTTTTATAATAATTATGGCTAACTGCTAAATAAATTTACTTACAATTAGTTAAATTTTAATTAATATATCACTATTTGGGAAAATGCTCTTTGTGCCATTACGGATTATTCTTGTCTCCGTTCGTGAGCTATATTTCGTAATTACTCTTTAACATTTTGAAACTCGGCCATATCGCTTACTTGAACATTAGATATTTGCCCATCGAAATTCGATGGTAAAGTGTCATTCGAGCAGTTGAGCGGCGAACTTTTGAAGTTCGTGGAGTTCCAGGAGTATTTTACTCACTCGAAGCAAAGTACTTTTACTCACTCGAGAGTGGCGCGGAAGAGAGCCCTGGTCGACGAACGGGAGCGCAGGGGTTGGAAAGACACGGCGAGCTTGACATTCCTCGTCCTTGCGTGAAGGATTGGGAACGGCACTTTCCCTTTTTCTCCTTATCTTCTTTGCGTTCTTTCGCGTCCGAATCCCAACATTATACGGTGCACTATACGTATTCTTATCGCGTGCAGAGAAATAATCTCCGTTTCGGAACAAAAGACTATATAGAATATATGACAAATAATAATAAAAAAAAGATAGATTAGAAAAAGAAGACAACCACTTCCGAAAATGAGTCGCATTTCGTTCTGGTTTTCTTCCGTTGCTTCACTCGTCGTTCCTCTCCTGTACATACATACATGTACCATCGCATTACGCTTATTTCGATTTTCATGTCGTTCGCATGCCACGAATTTGCTTCGCCATAAGAAATGTACCACCGACGATGCTCTGCATATTACGGCAGTATATGAAGCTATAGTATACGTATGTATATTGCATTATTTTATGTATATGTAAAAGATTCGAGTGTAGGTATTCACTCCACGAGATCGCCAACGCTTAAAGTACATCGCTCATACATAAATATGTTCCTTCGACGATAAAAACGACGTTTAAAACTGTCATTTATCGACGTGACTTAAATTTCTCATTAGTAACTTTGAGATAATTACGAAAGCGTTTCGTGACAGCACGTTTTCCTACTCTAGCGTCATATAACAAACTTCACAACGTGTATTGCTGCATTTACATGCGGAAAGTTGATGCGCACGTGTAGAGAGCAGGGCATTCCTGTTTTGCATCGCGTTCGTTGTCGCTTTGTCGCCAAGTTTATTAGAAGATGGCTTTTTGTTGGAATGCCTTTATCGTACAGTCTTCGCAGTACAGTGAAAACTTCAAGTTGACTACAGAACTCGCAGATGCATTTTTCTTTTTGCTTAAAAGGATATGTCCTTGACGTCCAATTCCTTCTTTGCGATTATCCTTCCTTAAGCGAAAAATCATCCTCCTAGCAAAGTTGTATTTTATAAATTTGTTTATTTTCTTCAGTGGCTTGAACCGAAGAATCTGCATATTATTGTTAATATCAAGACGATGCAAAACTGACGAAAGATCATAATTGTGTGTGTTTGAAAGCAATAATAACGTTAAATTAGAAAAGTTTGGAGAAAATGGAGCAAAAACTTTTTATAATGAATTCTTTACTTCACTTGGAGACAGTTTATACAAGTAAAACAATCAAATTTAATAACTTTTCCCATTAATAGACGATACTTTTGTGAAAGTATAAGGCATACTAATTTGATTTACTGCAGCATTCTTCTTATATTCGATACTTCGTTACGATGTCTCCTCGAGGATTATAAGAGTCGCTATGTACCTGGGCTCGTAAGTTTTCAGCTTCCGTTAAAACCCACTTCCGGTATAAGCTCACGAAACGAGACGATATTCCTCGCTCTAACGAGTTTTCCGCGTCCGTGAATAGTTATTCGTTGCCAAAGGATTTCTCGGTTTTGCCATGACTCCACTGGATTTCTGCCTTCGGGCACTTACGAAGGTGGCTCTCTCGTAAGAGCGGAAACAACATCGACCCTGATGTAAAACTATCAGGGTATTAATATCGACACGCGGTTTAACGCTCGTCAATGTATTCAGATCAATGTGTTTCGACCAATGTGCCGTTACATTCTCGGAAATCTCTGTCTCATTCTTGCAAACGCGTTCTTCCGTTAACAAGTACGATTTTAATAGAGTTCAACAGATATCTGAAATACCTCTCTAAGGAAATATGCACATACATTTCTATTAATAAAGTAGCTACGTAAGGTTGGTAGCGTAGCTGTTAATACTAACAATAAGTACTTATTATATTTATTGACGTTTCTGCTACAAGTTTCCCATCTATTATAAACAGATATCAACGATCAAAAGTTAGGGCGGTAAAAAATCTTTTCTTTTTTGTAACGTAACAAGTATTTATTTTCAGCTTTTTTGAAGAATTTCCAATCAATTTTAGATATTTTTAAAGTTTTTAAAGACAAAGATCTCTCTTTTTGAATAAATCGAAAACGTTTTAATTCGACTGATGACTTTTTTCTTTTCGTTTTTAGATGAAAATTTTGTAATTGTACTTTATGCGGTCTACGCGTTTATTCTTATTGCACGAATAAAATGCTTTCACAGGAATCGATGATCGCGGAATAAAAAGCGGGTGTGGTCTGCACGTGGCGCGAATCTCGCTAAATTATGCAAGCGCTAAAAGAACTTTTAGGACTAACAAGTCGTATTGCAGCGTGGAAAACAGCGCGCATAAGAAGAGGTTGAAGTGAAAGGCAATTTAGATTCAAACACTGCGAAAAAGAGCTGGAAAGGTATTCTCAAAGCGGCGGAAGGGAATGAGGATCATTGGTGCTCGTCTGGACGGAAGGTTAAATAGTCCGAAGTCGCACGTAATTGAGACATCGAATTGCGAGCATTGACTAAATGATGCGGTCAAAGCCGCCGAAGGTCTAGGACACTCTACATAATCAACTTTGTGACAGTTTAATGATCGATGCATGCATACTCGCTCGAGTAATTAGTCACTTATGCATGTAATGTGAATATATAGTAATTAATATTCGATAGTATTAATATTCGATAGTATTAATAACGATAGATAATAGAAATAATGACTCGTATAATAAATGTATGTATGTACGCATATGTACATATAGAAATAATTGTAACGATATCGATATTTATTTTCATTTTCTATGAAACTGAATATTTCTTCATTAGAAATATTTTTAAATTTATTTACTTGTAAATGTTATTATTTTATTAATCTTTTATTCTCATCAAGTTGTCGATGGTTAATTTTTTGTGCCAGGGTGCATACAAATTTATAAGAAGCAAAAATAATCAGAATATAGCATTATGATAGAAAAAGAATTAAAAAAATAAAACCAATAAAAGAGATTGTGTCCATTGATATTCGTTCAGCTAAAGATTAAATAATCCAAAAGGTCTGTATGGAAAACTACCACCAGTCGCCATCGAATTGTAAAAATTGAATCTCTAAAAGATGAATTTGTATTCATGTATTCACGATTTTGTGCCGATGATGTATCTATTTTATGAACAGAAAAAAATTTTATTTTTTTTTATATCGTTACTATTACATTATGATAATGAAATGTCGATGATTCAAGTACCTACGTGTGAAAACTGTGATCGGAAGATTGATCGAGCTCGCAGTTTTCGATCACATAAGACTTGGCACACATACGTATGTGCTATTACACACAACGGCAATAAGCTCTTTGTGATCTTCCTGACTATTATATGAGTTACCAGCAAACGGAATTTTGTTGTTGTCACTCTGCTCTATGCACGCAGTCGGTTCAAATCCGTCCGACCGAGCAACGAGCTGTTCTACTGGCACACACTCTCTGTTCCATTCTGCGTTCGATAGAAAAAAAAGAACGCAAAAGAGCGCGAGAGAGGAGGAATAAACAAAGGGAAATACAATCGTGAAGCTTGATTCACTCTGTCACGAATGCGTACGCCCGGTGTTCCTTTTTCATTAACTTCGCCAATTTACCTTGGTTCCTTTTTTTTTGCTTTTATTTTCCAGCAAGTACAATCGCAGTTTCATCGAATTTTCAACGGTTTCGATGAACTTTACATTTTCAAATGTTTCAAACAAAATAGTTATATCTTATTGATATAACTCATTTCCGATATCGAGAGCGAGTAACGAATGAAATTTCATTAACATTATTCTCAAAACTAGATGAAATTAATTTTTTCATACTTAAATAAGGAAATAAGGAATGATAGATTTAGCTGACCTCTCGCAGCTGTTTCTCAAGTGTAATCTTGGATTTTTCTGCTACATTGAGAAAGAAATCACCGATCAGGATAGCCATTAAGGAGTTCTTTCCTCGGCGGGTCGCCGGAAGATGCCGAGCAACCGTCTCCTACGAGCGGTCCATCCTCGTCTCCATTCACAAGCTCGCGCAATGGCAGCACAGCACCGTTATCAGCGGCGAGAAGGGAGCGTAGAGCGTAGAGAAAGGGTGGAGGGTGTCCGCGAAGAGTGGTATGCTAGCGTGGAGAGTACTGTATTTTCCCCCTAACCTCCACCTGTGCCACCCGGCACGGCCAAGCGACCCTTGGTGCTCACGCCTCCCACCCAATTGGGGATTCGATCGACGTCGGGAACTTCCAGCCGTGACCACATAACCCCGTGGTGGCGCCTCTGTTGGGACGCCCCGTAAACACGGCGAGAAGCTGCTAGCGTTGGAGGGATGAAAAGAGAGAAAGCGATAGAACGCTAGAGGGCTAGAGCGAAAGCGAGAGAGCGAGAAGGGGGAGAGGGGAGGGAGAGAAAGGGAAAATGAGAGACGGAGAAATGGGCGGATGTATATATATATATATATATATATATATATTGTATATCGTCGCGATCTCACCCCGCGTTACTACCCTCATCAACCGTCAGGAGATTCCGACCTGCGCGGAGGAGAACCACTGCGCGAAAACGCAGGATCTTAACACAAGGACATTTCTATGTGAGTATAGTCTCCCTGTCCTTGTGTGTATCGATGCTGTATGTGAAGGGAAATGCGCGATGATGTTTTTGGAAGGGGTGTATTGGTAGCGGCGAGAAGGACACCGATGGCAATGTTGACGCAGATGTGTGAGGATGTCATAGCGTTCGTGGACGTCTCCACGTTTGTAAAGGTGTCGGTGGATATGGATTGATGGTGGTGGTGGTGGTGGTAGTAGTAGTAGTAACGTGTGCGCTGTGACGCGCGCCAGTGGATCTCGCCGATCGAGTACGTGATGGTCCATGATTTTGCAGGAGGTTGTAGTAGCGCGGCTATCTCTGTCTATATTCATAATACATCAACGTTTCGCGTGACGTCGATATCGGACTTCCTACATGATATCGGTGCGAGACACCGTACATGCTTGATAACGTAACAGTCTGAACGGCGATGATTTTCAGCTGCTATTGACGTCAGGATTATGCCACTGTTCGAGACAATGATTTATTTCAAATGATTATAATTGATGCCGAAATTCGTCGAAATATCGTTAGCATATTCTAAACTTTCGCTAATCTGGCCAGAGCTCGCAATGTAATCACTAACGATACCAGCAAAGCTTCTGACTCATGGTGGTAGCGCCGAAAGTTTCTCCGACACACAAACGCCCTTCATGGTTTCTCACGGTATTCGGTTCTCATATACCTTTCGCTCGTCCATGTTGAACTCGCTGTTAGTGTGAGGACGTTCGCGACGCTCATGGGGAAGGATCTTCCTACACAGACGCGCCCGGCTTCCAATACTATCTTCATCCTTCTCCACCCTCGCTATGCTCGTGTCGAGGTTTCTGCCGGCGTTGGAGTCGCTGATGATGGTGGTGGTGATGGTGGTGGTGGTGGTGGTGGTGGTGGTGGTGGTGGTAGTGGTAGTGG